>JAGXOD010000139.1:232500-312021 GCA_020368025.1 Brachyhypopomus occidentalis | reverse complement strand
GAGTCTGACGTCACTGCGCACAGCACTGCCACCGACAGCGTCACCTGCACGATGAAATGGAGGAATAGCTCATGGCAGAAAAAAGATGGACATTACCGGTAAGGGAAAAGTCATGTTGAAGTGTCGTGCTGTTGTGGGATGTCAAAACAGGAAAAAAACATCTGAGGAACTTTTTACTGCAAATATTCAAATCCGAATATAGTAGTCAGACCATACGAACCTGTAACCAGTGTTTAGATATTACTTAAAATTATCTAATGATTTTTAATCCAAACGTAAATGCACTGAATCTGAGATGGACTAACGTTTTAGAGTAAACAGGCTAATTTACATTTAGACGCCTGTTCTCGGACAACCTAACGATTAAATGTAGAATTTATTCACCAAATGAGTTACTTTGAAACCATTTCCTGTGAGATTACGTTGTGTTGTAACGTGAAATCGTCGATTGTTTAAAATGAGTAATTTTGTTGTTAATGTTGAAATTAGTTTTTGAAATTGATTATTTTTGAAGTGTGTTGCGCTTCTGGTTCTCTTCAGTGCCTCAGCGCAGCGCGTTTGTTGATGCAGATGGAACTAAGTAGAAACAACAGACCAATCTACTGTATACAAAAAATACTTTATTTGTACTAAGATATCTTAGGAGATCTCACAAATACAAAACATGTGTATGCTCCCCACCCTGAGAGGTAGAGGTCAGAGATCTGAAAATTACTATTACAACTGCAAGCTTATATGCTGCTTCTCTGCCTGCCTCTCAGTAATCTTCCATCCCACATATGTAGTTGTCTCTTACACATGGATGTCATCATTTGATGTATGGCTGTAGCACCACATTCTCTCCTATTCCCAACCTAAACATTCTGCCTTCCCCGCTTGTTGAAACTCCCTATGGAACATTCTTTTTCTCCGTTACTGAATGTACACTAATATACTGCTTAACCATAGCAATGCCCCTAAGCTTATGAATATACTTTTGTAAGTTAATGCACCTTATGCAGCATTCATATCTGGTTTTAATATCAAGTTTACTGCTAAGCAAATATATTGTTCCTAAGTTAGTGCTAAGCAAAGAATATGTTTACAACAAGTGTAAATGCAAAGTGGATGAAAATAACCTTTATTGTTAGATCTGTGGCACAACGAGCTGCAAATGAGAATTTAAAACAGAGGTTGGTGTGATACCAATCGATTTCTGAATTATAGGGGAGGAGCTGTTTTTATGATTTCTCAGAATTAATGTCTGGATATGCCCATAATAAGATTCCTCTTAATTCAACTACCATATTGATCAGTAAGGGGCACTGGGGTGCCGCCAAAAGTAATTGCAAAAGTATGAAACTAGTAGGGCGGCATGGTGGTGTGGTGGTCATCATGGTGGCGTGGTGGTCATCATGGTGGCGTGGTGGTCATCATGGCGGTGTGGTGGTCATCATGGCGGAGTGGTGGTCATCATGGCGGTGTGGTGGTCAGCAGGGTGGTGTGGTGGTCAGCACTGTTGCCTCACAGCAAGGCGGTCTGGGTTTGATTCTCGGTCTGGGCTGCTCTGTGTGGAGTTTGCATGTTCTCCCTGTGCCTGTGTGGGTTTTCACCAGGTACTCCGGTGTCCTCCCTCAGTCCAAAGACATGCATGTTAGGTCCGTGTCACTCTAGATTGTCCGTATGTGTGTGTGCGTGTTGGCCATGTGGTGGACTGGCGACCTGCCCATGGTGTACCCTGCCTTCGCCCGGAGATGCTGGGATTGGCTCCAGCCCCCCGTGACCCCGACTAGCGGAAATAAGCGGTACGGATAATGAATGAATGAATGAATGAATGAATGAAACTAGTAATACTGGCCATTATCATACTTCCTGTGTGTGGATCACCTGACTAATGCGTGTCCGAAATGCTGTACTTCCCTCCTATATAGTATGCTAAAGCAGTACGCGATAAAGGGTAGTATGTCCGAATACATAGTATGCATTAAACGTAAGCGATGTCCCTACCCAATTTTAACCGGAAACACGATTTGGACTACCCATGCGCATAATTGGACGTCATTCCCAACACGTTATACGGCAGACGCTGCACACTTGTGGCTGCCAATCTAACACAGGTGTGAGACATGTAGGTTAAATGTTTGGGTTTTTTCTGGGGGGGGGGTAGCTAAATTACCACAGATAATAACATTTACCACCCAAAGCCTATAGTTCAGCTATACTATAGTTCAGCGTTTAACACAATTGTTCCTTCCTTGATTCAAAGCTTCCTGTCTGATAGACCGCAAGTGGTCAAGATAGGGAAATCCATATCCAGCCCTGCCATCCTCAGTACCGGAGCACCTCAAGGATGTGTATTGAGTCCGTTATTATACTCCCTGTACACCCAGGACTGTACGGCCACTCACAGTTCCAACACCATTGTGAAATTTGCGGATGACACAGTGGTGGTAGGCCTTATCTCTAACGATGATGAGGAGGCCTACCTAAGTGTGAAGTGGAACAACTGTCGTCATGGTGTGAAGTGAATAACCTGCAAATGAATGTATCCAAGACTAAAGAAATGGTCGTGCGTAAAGAAAGCACGGCAACGTTTATACCATCTGAGGAGACTGAAGAAGTTTAAGATCTCCACGGCGCTGTTAAAGCTTTTCTTTACCTCCACGATCGGGTCTGTTCTATCTGGGAGTATCACTACCTGGTTCGGGAACTGTAGCTCTCAGGATAAGAAAGACCTTCAGAGAGTTATTCGTTGCTCTGAGCATATCATCAGGACTACACTGCCTAAACTTCAAGACATCTATCCCAGGCGGTGTAGAACTTCAGGCAATCGGATTATAAAAGACATTCATCATCCAAACCACAGAATGTTCGAATGGCTACCCTCAGGAAAACGCCTCCGTTCTATCAAAGCCAGGACGGAGAGACTGAGGAGGAGTTTTTACCCTCAAGTCATTCGGACATTAAATAACTGATCTTTAAAATGCCAAATGCATATGGACCGTTTGCACTACTACACAATTTTCTGACACATAGTCACTTTAAATACAGAGTATATTGTTTACATGTTAAATGCACAGGGGCCTCATGTACAAAGACTTGCGTGGATTTCTTACTGAAACTTGGCGTATGGACAAATCCAGAAAATGGCGTACGCAAAAACATATCCGGATGTATCAAACCGTGCTTACGCCGTAATCCACGCACGTTTCTTTTGTACATCCCAATCAACATGGAATTTAGCGCACGTGAGAGACACGCCCCCTATAAATATGCAAATTTATTTAAATATGTCCTGCACCGGAGGAGTTTCCTCTCTGATCTACCACAAAGCATGTCAAAACGGGGAAAGAAGACAAACTTCATCGAATGTGAAGTGGAGACGCTCCTAAATGAAGTAGACACGGAAAAAATGTTTGTTTGGAACGCTGTGGATTGCTGTGGGGGTCATCAGCCAAGTCTTGAGCGCGTAGTCGCTGTCTCCTAAGTAATTTAACAATTACCCATGTTTTAAATTAATTATTCTAAGATGGCAGTGTCAAATGCTTTAAATTTGTTGCGTACCAAGAAGTCACCCATCACGCACTCTGCCAGCTTGTAATCTTATCCCAACCATGCTGTTTGTAAGGATGTACGAATCATAGGGTTGATCCAGACCACCGTGCCACTACATTAGTAAGACACATTTTTGCATCACAGATTATTTGCACGTTTATGGAATGAAAGTGTTTTCTATTCACATAAGCAAATTCCTCCTCAGATGGTGCCTTTATAGCAATGTGTGTGCAGTCGATCGTTCCGATTACAATCGGGAAACCGGCTATCGCTGCAAATTGCACTTTAATGTTTGCCTGGTCAACCGCATCATATGGGAACTTTATATACCTAGCTGACATGCATATGATCCCATCCAAAACAGCTGGCATGGCACGGCTCAAAGATGACTGGGATATCCCGACCGGTCTGCCAGTTCTCTTTGAAACGAGCCAGTTGCCAGGAAGCCGATGGTTGTCAGCACCTGTAAAGGAACTGGCAATGCGACTCCTCGCCGTTTCTCTCTCAAAACTGGACCCCACTCAGCACAGAGTTCCAAGAGGACAGCTCTTGGAAATCTGAAACGGCTTATAACCCGTTATCAGCTTAGTCATCATCATGGGCCAAAAAATCATAATGGTCAATGAAAACGCGCTCTCGGCGAATTCGGCCATTAGCAACATCCTCCAGTAATGCCAAAGCTGCCATCTCCCAAGAACTCCAGCGCAACATTTCATGCATGTTTATATAATCTAGGCTAAGTGGAAACACGTTGAATGATTATTACAGTAAGGCAATGAAATTGTTTGATTAATTTACTGTTTACTTTAAATTAATTACTGTTTACTTAATTTACTTAATTTTACCCTATAAGGGCTTACTACAATGTGTGCGTAAAGGATATCTTAATAGTTGTCATTTCAATGCTGTGTGTGTTGCATATGTACGAAAAACATACTTACGCCTGAAATGAA
This sequence comes from Brachyhypopomus occidentalis, assembly GCA_020368025.1. Lineage (NCBI taxonomy): Eukaryota > Metazoa > Chordata > Actinopteri > Gymnotiformes > Hypopomidae > Brachyhypopomus > Brachyhypopomus occidentalis. The sequence goes on along the minus strand of JAGXOD010000139.1, from coordinate 307,534 downwards.
AGTGGCGTGGGGGTACGCACTTTCTCACGTTCAAGTCACATTTAGTACATCTGGCCGTTTGCGTGAAACATTGCGTACGCAATGTTTTTGTACGTACGCACCTTTAGTACATGAGGCCCCAGGTCCTTAAACTTTTGGCAAGCACATGATCTGGAGAAGCTCTTTAACTGGTTTCCTTAAAGTTTGCATTAGCCTATCAGTATAGTTAATAATGTTTCCTCTTCTGTGATTGTGTTTTGATTTTTCAGTTTGTTTGCGCCCCCCTCAAAACTTTTAGCACCTGCGGCCACTGGTATTGATACTTTAGACCAATCCACCATGGACATTATGCAAACTCTTAAATTACTACTGCTACTAATCAGCACGTTACCATTCCCACTCACAGAGGACATACTAGTTATTTTACATGGCTTGAGTTTAAACATAGATCTTTCCAGTCTCAGATCACTATTGCTTGTTTTTTTTGTTTGTTTTTCAGCATTTATCAACCCCAATAAGACAATACAAACAATTCCAGTATTTTAAAGAAACTGTATTTTAATTCCTGGCATCAGCCAGGAATGGCTTTGAAAAAGTTTTCAATAAATGTATTGTTCCTGAAAAACAGACATGCATGATTTGGCTGACATGTTCATCTCAAGCTTGAGATCAACAACACAGATGCACCAGAAAAGGAAAAAAGGTCCAAAATACCCCAGTCTGGGGTGTCAGGGCTGACTCTCACACCATTACACCTAGGGCCACTAGAGGCAGTCGTGACAGTCCTGCCTCTGGCGCCGTTCCACCTGTCGCCACTAGGGGCAGTCGTGTCAGTCCCAACCTGGACGCGGTTCCCCCTACAGCCTCTAGGGGCACTCGGGTTAGTCCCAGACTTAATCCGAGTAATCAGCAGTGATTCGTTTCAGCCGTCTTTAGCCCTATTTAGGACGGCTTGTGAAACGAAATCACTGCTGAATCGTTTTGGTCTCTCGCCTTCACGTTCTCAGCCTTCTCATGCTCTGTAAAGTCTCGGTGTTGCGTTACAGAGAAAAGGTGCCTCCCACCTTTCTCCTCCCCGCTCTCCTGTACTTATCCGAGTGTCTTACTCCTCCGCCACTTTCTAGCCATCCTCAAGTTTTTCCCCCCCTACTAGTTCACTTCCTATCATTATTTATTTTGGGAAGGGTTTTTTGTTACAGCGGCGGTTTTTGCCTGCAGCCAGCGTTTCCCCTGGCATCCTAAGTTTCGTTTTGTCGCGTGTTGACTGTGTCCACGTTAGTATTATTTCCTTTCGTTTATTTATCATCCCGTACCTTTACGGTGAGTCTAAGTTCCGTGCATTCAGCATAGGTGCTGCCTTGCGTTTAATTTTTGTTCCTTATTGCCAGTGTTCGTGTTGGTTTGTGGTTAAACGGCGCTTGGGTTCGTTTCTTTCTACTTTTACAACGAGGTGTGTACCTGCCGGTACACCCGTCGTTACATGGGGTTAGCCTAACGTTTACTGTGTCTCTGCATACAAGACCCAAGTCTGGGGTAGCCCAACGTTAACTGTGTCTCTGCATACAAGACCCCAGTCTGGGGTTAGCCTAACGTTTACTGTGTCTCTGCATACAAGACCCAAGTCTGGGGTAGCCCAACGTTAACTGTGTCTCTGCATACAAGACCCCAGTCTGGGGTAGCCTAACGTTAACTGTGTCTCTGCATACAAGACCCCAGTCTGGGGTTAGCCTAACGTTTACTGTGTCTCTGCATACAAGACCCAAGTCTGGGGTAGCCCAACGTTAACTGTGTCTCTGCATACAAGACCCCAGTCTGGGGTAGCCTAACGTTAACTGTGTCTCTGCATACAAGACCCCAGTCTGGGGTTAGCCCAATGTTAACTGTCTCTGCATACAAGACCCCAGAAGCCTAACATTAACTGTGTCTCTGCATACAAGACCCCAGTCTGGGGTAGCCTAACTGTTTACTGTGTCTCTGCATACAAGACCCCAGTCTGGGGTTAGCCTAACGTTAACTGTGTCTCTGCATACAAGACCCCAGTCTGGGGTTAGCCTAACGTTAACTGTGTCTCTGCATACAAGACCCCAGTCTGGGGTTAGCCTAACGTTAACTGTGTCTCTGCATACAAGACCCCAGTCTGGGGTTAGCCTAACGTTAACTGTGTCTCTGCATACAAGACCCCAGTCTGGGGTTAGCCTAACGTTAACTGTGTCTCTGCATACAAGACCCCAGTCTGGGGTTAGCCTAACGTTAACTGTGTCTCTGCATACAAGACCCCAGTCTGGGGGTTAACTGTGTCTCTGCATACAAGACCCCAGTCTGGGGTAGTCCTGCATACAAGACCCCAGTCTGGGGTAGCCCAACGTTAACTGTGTCTCTGCATACAAGACCCCAGCTCGACTGCTCCATGCAACTGCTCTCATGTGCAGGTCTCTACTTTAGAAACACAATTTAGATTCATACATTTTAATTAATTATAGACCAATTCAAACTTACCATTCTTAGAGATAGTAAACAATCTCAATCTTTGTACTGATGAAAAAGTTTCAGAAAAGGTAGATCACGATATTCTTATGACTACCTACCTAATTTCCTCAGATATAGATCCATTATTCTGGCTGTTTATATGAAACCTTCTCAAATGCTGCTACTCTCACCATTTCCACTATTCCACTATCCATATATTTTGCTTGATAGATAAACTGAATCTGAAGGTTACAGTTTGAATAATAGTTCTGGCTTCAGGTTATAACAGAGAGACAATGACTCAGACAACAGTGTTTAACACAGAAAACATTAGATACACTGCAAAATAAAACAATATAACAAACAATATCTACAACATCCGACGTATCCGACCCTTCCTTTCTCAGGAGGCCTCCCAGGTGCTTGTCCAGTCTCTTGTCATTTCAAGGCTCGACTACTGCAACTCACTCCTGGCTGGTCTTCCTCTGCAGGCCATCAGGCCCTTGCAACTGATCCAGAATGCAGCAGCAAGGCTTGTCTTCAATCTACCCAAGTTCACTCATGTCACTCCACTGCTGCGCTCCCTTCACTGGCTTCCTGTGGCTGCTCGCATTCAGTTTAAAATTCTGATGCTTGCCTACAAAGCCAAAAATGGACCAGCTCCTCCATACCTTATGGAAATGGTCAAAAAGTCGATCCGCACCTCGAGCCCTTCGGCGCTTCAAATACGGCGCGACTTGACCCGCCATCCCTCAAGATTCAAGGAAGACACGCGACAAGATGCTTCTCTGTCCTGGCACCCAGATGGTGGAACGAACTTCCACTGGCTGTCCGAACAGCGAACTCTCTCGCGGTTTTCAAAACGCAGCCTGAAGACCCATCTCTTTGTAAAGCACTTATAAGCACAAATCAACTGAAGCATTGGTATAAAAGCGTAATTGCACTTTATCTTTAGGAACACTTGCTAAGTATTGCACTATACTGCATGTAGTCTTGTAGGTATTTCAGTCTTGATAGGTATTGTCTAATCTTATATTTTGTTGTCTTCTTTCTAGGCATCAGCACTAGCAACGGTTTATGGCAGTGCTTGACCTCAAGTAGTTTGGACTTAAACCTGTTTATACTAGATAGAGATGCATATTCTGACTGAACACATAGTACTTTTAAGTAAGTCGCTCTGGATAAGAGCGTCTGCGAAATGCCGTAAATGTAAATGTAAATGTAATAACAAACAAAGGGGGAAGTGGATCTAAATTTAAATCAACTAGATCAACTAAATTAAGAACTGTTCAAAACAGTTCTTAATTTGGGGTGGCTAGCTGATCCATTTGAGTATTAACAATCTCCGCCAAAGAAATAATTATTCACTCACCACCCATTTAGTTTGTCCCATTGGCCATGTAGGAAGGATAATGAGGTTGTGGAGGAGTATAGGAGATGTTTTCTTCTCCCCTTCCTCCATTCCCAAACTGTTTCTTATCCTTGAACTCATAACTGCAGCAAACCCTGATGCCGCTTCAGCAGCTATGGAGCCATCAGTGCCGTTTCTGCTGCGACGCTCCTCGTTACCTCAGGTACCTCGGTACCTCGTTACCTCAGGTACCTCGTTACCTCAGGTTACCTCGTTACCTCAGGTACCTCGTTACCTCAGGTACCTCGTTACCTCAGGTACCTCAGGTACCTCGTTACCTCAGGTACCTCGTTACCTCGTTACCCCAGGTACCTCGTTACTGGTCAGTTCCAGACGCTGCTTGGGTCACTCCTGATATTCTCCAGCCTGTCAGAAACCTCTAGAAGCTGATCAATTCCTGAGGCTGCACAGCCCATCCCTAAAGCTACCCAGCCGGTTCCTGAAGCCTATACAAGGCTTTCAGAGGCTGCGTAGCAAATTCCCAAGGCCAGTCAAAGGTCTGTTCCTAGTGCTACTTGGTTTACCCCTGTTCCCGAGACTAAGGAGGGGTTAATCCCTGTTCCCGTATGTCAAAGAAGCCCTACTCCCGTTCTAATGGTCCTGAAAGAACATGCTGGAGTAACGATATAAACAATGTGACTAGATTTATGAGAGCGACGCATCATTATGTGCAATGGACAGAGCTAAGGAACACGCAGAAGATAACCAAGACAAAACGGGTGCAGATAGTAACAGCAGTTAGACAAGTTAAATGAAACACGCAGGATTAGCAGACTAAACAGAGAGCGAACAGATCAGACGTACAAAACCAGGACGACAAAACTAACTGAAACAAAAGGAACATGCCACCTAGCAACACACACAAACTAGAAATCTATCAAAAAAGATGAGTAATAGCAAGGGTTACCAGACAAGGAACATGGAGCATCGGGTACAGACAACAAGCATTAAAAACCCGGTGTTAAAACCATAGGGAGTAGGACACGCTACGACACGAGCAAAAATGACCACCAACAAATGGATGAATACAATAACAGTAGAAGCAGGGGAAACTGAAAGCATACACAAATGCACATGGGAAGACAGAAACAAGGAAGTGAACATGGACACAGACTTGATTGACAGGGGAGGGCAGAGACATACGTGACAAAAGCTGCTTCTTGATACTTCAGGTTAGCTTCACGGCATATGTTGCCAATTCTAAACTTTTGGAAAATATAGTTTCAAATTGCTTTTAAAAAAACCACAAAAACAAAAATTGGAGGGGGTTCATGGTCCCTTATTGTGAACAGGATCAGTGTCTGTGTGTGATGAAGTATCTGTGCTATATTAAACAAATATGATTCTAGACCAGTACAGACCACACAGTTCTGATTGCAGAGTAATTTTAATTAGTTCATCTGTCTTCTGCTTTGATCCCTTAATCCACAGGTATTGGAACAGACCCTCAGATCTATCATGAGGGCACAGACGTCTCAGGAGGGACCAGACTACTGTGTGAAACTACAGGCTGGAAGTCTGAGCCTGAGCTACAGTGGTTCAGTGGTGGAGCAGAACTTCCTGCTGGAGATAAGGAGACCCACCGAGACAACGGACTCTACACCGTCAGACACCGCATCACTGTACACAACGGTGGCACCTTCATCTGCAGAGTCAGACAGCATCCCATGATGAAGATGTATATCAACCTCTCTGGTACGTTACAGTGCACGATTGAACAACACTGGTAACCGAGCAGATATGAGCACCACAGACCGTCCACTTCTTACATCTCACACTGTAGAAAATTATGATTCTACAGGCCAAAAGGTCATAGTTTAAAATATTCAACTGCTATCATTTTTGATGCTTTATGCTTTAATAATTGTACTTAGAGTGCAACAGTAGCCTATTTGTATATGGTCTTTTAGCACTTATTATGGTATCTGAGCCTTTGCAGTATATACGGTCTGTTAGCACAAAGATATCAAGTACTTCACCATGATGGTCACATCAGTAATGACACCAGAACAATGCTGGTGTTACATCACTAATGACATCGTAGTCATGCTAGTATTGCATCATTATTGGCACCAGAGTGATGCTGGTATTACATCACTAATGACACCAGAGTGATGCTGGTATTACATCACTAATGACACCAGAGTGATGCTGGTATTACATCAGTAATGACACCAGAGTGATGCTGGTATTACATCACTAATGGCACCAGAGTGATGCTGGTATTACATTAGTAATGACACCAGAGTGATGCTGGTATTACATTAGTAATGACACCAGAGTGACATCACTAATGCTACACCAACATAATTGTTACAGAACAACACCGTTACAAACCTCCACCTCCTACAACCACACCGTTATAACCCCCACCTCCTACAAACACACCGTTACAACCCCCACCTCCTACAAACACACCGTTATAACCCCCACCTCCTACAACCACACCGTTACAACCTCCACCTCCTACAAACACACCGTTACAACCCCCACCTCCTACAACACACCATTACAACCCCCACCTCCTACCCACACCGTCCTCCACCTCCTACAACCACCATTTCCAACCCTCCACCTCCTACAACCACACCATTACAACCTCCACCTCCTACAAACCTCCACCCCACCTCCTACAACCACACCGTTATAACCCCCACCTCCTACAACCACACCGTTATAACCCCCACCTCCTACAACCACACTGTTACAACCCCCACCTCCTACAACCACACCATTACAACCTCCACCTCCTACAAACACACCATTACAACCTCCACCTCCTACAACCACACCGTTATAACCCCCACCTCCTACCCCCCTCCACCTCCTACAAACACCCCCTTACCACCTCCACTTCCTACAACCACACCGTTACAACCCCCACTTCCTACAACCACCACCTCCTACAACCACACCGTTATAACCCCCACCTCCTACAAACACACCGTTATACCTCCACCTCCTACAACCACACCATTACAACCCCCACCTCCTACAACCACACCGTTATAACCCCCACCTCCTACCTCCCCCACCTCCTACAACCACACCCATACAACCTCCACCTCCTACAACCACACCGTTATAACCCCCACCTCCTACAACCACACCAATCTACACAAGAGGAAGACAGGGGGTGTGGGGGAGCGGGTGCTGGCCCTTACCGGGATGGCTGGCCTCCCCTGCGGGGCTGGATGGCGGGACCCAGGGCCCAGTCCCTGGGAGCGCCCGACCCCGTGCTGGGTCCCTGCCCGTGCGAGGGGGGCCTGCGCCGCGGCGGGCGCGCCACCTGGTGGGGTGGTTCGGTCTGCCTTGTGTCGGGGTATCGGGTCTGGACCCTGGGGCTCTGGGGTGCCTGGGTGGTGGGGGTGGGGTGGTGGCTATTGGGGGTATCTGTGGTGGGCTGGGGGGCGTTGGTACCGGCTCGACCAGCATGGCTTCTGTCCTCCTGTGTCTGTTGTCGTGTGATTGTTGTGCAGCAGGAGGGATTGAGTATATGGGGGAGTTGTATGTGGGAGTGTATGTGTGTGTGGATGGGGGTGTGGATGTATGTGTGTGCAGGAGTGTGTGTGGGTGCATGTATGGGTGTGATACACATATGTGGTGAGGGTATGCAGAAGTGGATGGGATGGGGGTGTATATATGGGATGAATGTGTATCTGTGTGTACTGTGTGAGGGTATATACAGGGGATGAATGTGTGTGAGTGTATGTGTGTGTGTGGGGGTATACGGGTATACGGGGGATGAATGTGCGGGTATATGTGTGTTTGGGCCAATATGGATGTCCAATGTTGTATGATTGCTATTGCTAGATAGGCAACTCTCTGCGGTGGGGGTGGTGGGGGTCTGGGCTTGATGCGGTGGCGGCGTGGGGTGTCTCCCTGGTCTCCCCCTCTTCCTGCCTCGAGCGGGGGTCATGGCCTCAATCATCTCCTCACCACTGTCTGTCCCTCAGTTTTTACTGCACTTTAGACATTGAGGGCCTTTGGGGGGACGGTGTGGATATACACTGACCAGTCGCCTGGGACTTTGCCCACATCTGTCCCAGCACCTGTCCCCCCAATTTTAACTACATTCATATACACCAACACCCACACACAACGCTGCACTGGGGGTGGAGGGGGGGGGGAAGGACCTCCCTCACCCGTTTCCTGCTCCCTTCCGGGGCAGAGATTGGATGCCGGTGCGGGTGCTTGGCGTCCTGTAGCTGCTACTGGTCCTGGGTGGACCATACACTTACCCCCCGCCCCAAAGGGGACGGAAGGTGGATGAGTGTGTGTCTTTGTCCTTGTCCCTTTTTTTTATAGGTGGATGAATATGTATGTGTTGGGAGGGGGGTGTATATATGAGTGCGTGTGTGCATGTATTGGGGTAAATGTGTACGTATATTTGTGGGTGTATATATGTACGTTAGAATGTATATGGAGAGGGGTGAAGGTGTGGGGGAGTGTATATGTTTGTATATGGGGATGTACATGGTGTATATATGTGAGGGTCCATATAGGAAGGTGAGTATGGGTGGGTGTGTATATATATATATGGTTGTGTGTGGGTGGACACATAAAGAGGATGTATATAAAAGGGTGTGTAGGAGTGTATAAGGGTGTGAACAAAGGTGTGGGGAGTATATGGGGGTGAAGGTGTGCGGGTGAACGTGTGTGGGTATATATATGGGAGTGAATGTATATATGACATGGAGTGTATGTGTGAGGACAGCTGGTTCTGGGTCTGGGGCTTGTCGTGCCTGGTCCTCACGCGACTGCTCGTCTGTGGTCACTTCTCCCATCCAGAGAGGGGGCGCCTTGGGGTTTCGGGGCTCTGTTTCCTCTGGTTCCCCTGGGCCTGCGCCCCGTGGTTGGAGGGGTGCTGTCCGGGGTCTCCATCTCCGGCCACTGGGGCGGGCATGTGGGGATCACTGGGAAGTGCGGCCCTGGGGCTCCACTGCCCCTGGAGGGGCCACGGGTGGGCGGGCATGCGGGGATCACTGGGAAGTGCGGCCCTGGGGCTCCACTGCCCCTGGAGGGGGAGCCACGGGGTGGGCGGGCATGGGGGGATCACTGGGAAGTGCGGCCCTGGGGCTCCACTGCCCCTGAGGGGCCACGGGTGGGCGGGATCCCCTGGTCTCTCTCTGCCTGCCTCTGGCCTCTGGCGGAAGGTTGTCGCAGCTTTCTAACCTCGCTAGTAAGTGCATTCCGTACATCTATCCTAGGGTGCACTTACATAAACACACACACTCACACATACACACACATCAGTCATTTGTGCTGTATGTCTTAGGCACACTTTCTGCTCTTCTTTCAGGAGCAGCAGTTGATGAACCATTGCAGTGGTCATTAGCGCTGTGTTCTTTCTGCCCTTCTGTCTTTTTCCCTACTTACTTTCTCTCCTCCTCTTTTCTCTACTATCCTGTATGGTCCACCTCACCCCTATTATTTTAATCACTATTGTTCTGTATTATATTATATGTGAAATGTATTTCATTTCATCCTTATATAAAAATAAAGTTGTCCTCCAAAGATGGGGGGGGGGTGGAGGTGGGCCAACAAAAAAACAACAACAAAAAACAAATTTATACCTGCCAGTAAGGTGTGTGCTGTAATGAAAAGCACACACTCTTACTGATCAAAAATCTCCTGGATAAACTGCTGTAAAATCTTTAAACCTTCACCTAGAAGGTCCATTTAAATTTTAAATGGTTCAGAAATGTGTCCTTTCTGGCACCAAAATATCTAATGGATTTTAGAGTTATGAGCATTTGTTTGGCCCTAGGTACAGAAAACTGACTCATTAGCTCCAATGTAAATTTCTCAAAATCAGAATTGGCTTTTTCACAATTTGCCTTTGTGTTTAACCTGTCATCAATCAGACAGTACTGGTTCAAATCACACACAAGCACACCAAAATCACCAGTAATGGGTCCTCTCTCTCACAAATGTCTTCGGTTAAGCGATAAGTTAATTATGTCCCGAACTACGGCCATTTGTTCTGCGGGTGCAAATCAGACTAAAACAAGGCTGCTCCACTCAGAGAAGAGTGACAGTTTAATCTCTCCCCCTCCCCCCCACACGCACGCACACACATCTCTCTCATACCCACTACACACACACACACACACACACATCTCTCTCATACCCACTACACACACACACACACACACACACACTCTCTCATACCCACACACACACACACACACACACACATCTCTCTCATACCCACTACACACACACACACACACACACACACACACACACCCACTACACACACACACACACACACATCTCTCTCATACCCACTACACACACACACACACACACACACACACACACACACACACACACACATCTCTCTCATTACCACTACACACACACACACATCTCTCTCATACCCACCACACACACACACACACACATCTCTCTCATACCCACTACACACACACACACACACACACACACACACACACACATCTCTCTCATACCCACTACACACACACACACACATCTCTCTCATACCCACTACACACACACACACACACACACACATCTCTCATACCCACTACCACACACACACACACACACACACACACACACACACACACACATCTCTCTCATTACCACTACACACACACACACATCTCTCTCATACCCACTACACACACACACACACACACACATCTCTCTCTCATACCCATACCCACTACACACACACACACACACCACAGACACACACACACACACATCTCTCTCTCATACCCACTACACACACACACACATCTCTCTCTCATACCCACTCACACACACACACACACACACACACACACACACATCTCTCTCATACCCACTACACACACACACACACACACATCTCTCTCATACCCACTACACACACACACACACACACACACACACACACACACACACACACATCTCTCTCATACCCACTACACACACACACACATCTCTCTCATACTCACTACACACACACACACACACACACACACACACACCACAGACACACACACACACATACATCTCTCATACCCACTCCACACACACACTTAAAGGCCATATCTGCATTCCATATCTGTAAGCTAAAAGTATTAGTCTCATGTAAGTTTTGTACTTTATTTTTTGTACTAAGACATACTTCTGTACAAAGGAAAATAAGATGTAGTTGTTTTGATCGTAGACATCTCATTTCACTTTTCACTTTGGTGTCTGGTACTGAGTCACTGTTATGTTCAATGGATCTATTTGTCATGCGTAGTAATGCGGCTCTGTTACATATGCAGCGTATCGTAGCGTGTTGATACGCCACAGAGTACGTTCTGTAAAGGTGATAAAGACTGGTTGGACAAATGCTAAACAGCCAGTAAAGAGTTTGTGAACTTGACTCTGATGTATCGTTGTTGTATAACATCAAGAACACAAGTCACTGAGTCTCTTCTTTGACAACTTTTTTCAACAACATTGTGCTGATTGTAATATAGTGCCTATTTAATGACCCCAGAGTGATATTGGTATTACATCACTAATGACATCAGAATGTCGGTATCACCCTCACTAATGAAATCATGTAATGATAACATGTCTATGAGAACAGTAATTGTTTTGCCATGACAACAGGTGGCGGTTTCTAATGTAATAATGATGGAAGCCTATGTCCTCTTTATACAGGAACAACTCTTGTTTTATATTGTGCTAAATTCTAAAATGTTATGTATTTTTACCTACTTAAAGACTCTGAGTATACAGATAGAGACTTAACATGAATGCTTTTGCTTGTTTCCAGCTTACACGTGAGTTTATCTGTGATCATCCTCACAGGCATATGCGGGGTCCTGGTTATAGCACTTGTGTTTACATGCTTCTGTCGCAGACGAACCTTATGTTCAAGGGAAGGTAAACCTGCACAACTCACCTCACACCTGCACCACGGTTCTCATAGTCCTCAGTTGTCTGTACCAGGAGTTTTTCATATAGTGTCTCGTAAGGTTCCAGTTAACCACAAGCAAACACTTCAGAATTCAATATACCTGAATATCACCTTAAATGTGTACATGCTAGCAATCCCAGTCATCAACATAAATCGCTCCCAAATGGCAGCAGTTTCTCACGTGTACCTTGGGGTAAGTCTACTAGCAAAACATGATGAACTGAAATCATCCATTTTATCATTAGGCAACTGGTTCAGAGTAAATTTTCTGCCACTTTGACCTTCGAGGTCACTGACCTCTAAGCCTTAGAGACTCTGGCTACTCGGGTTTCTCTTTTGCGCTTCATTGCTTCAAAAAGTGTGTCATTGGCTCACGGCGTTTCAATGCGTTCTGAGCCAATCTTGACTGGTTTGAGAGATTTGAGTGGTTTGGTTCCATACCGGCTATATAAGTTTACACATTACACATCACCCTTAACCAACGTTTAACCCTTAATATAATTTGCATTTATTCAATGGGTTAATCTGAAATGTGTATGGGGAGAGGATCTGCATATTTTATTGTAATGACAATATAATCATCATTTGGTATGAATGAACAAAGCACTTGAATGACCACTCAGACTTTTCTGAACTTTTTTCTGTCACAGGAGTGAAACGGGCCATTGCTTCAGCGATGGTTTTTAGACGTTGCTATGGCTTCAGTTGTCCACCAGATGTCACCGTCACTGAAGCCTTTAAGCTTCGAATCTTTTTCGGCACAATTGTTAGGAAAGTCTCGGTGCTTCATGAGGCTTCACTTGCCCATCACTATACACAAGACATAAAGTAGAACTTAAGTAGAAGCTAGAACAACCAGGGGCTACATGCAATGACCAGCAACATGAAGGGTGAAACACATCTGGGCAGACTTAATGTAAAACTGTACGTCTGTCGAATATGAATGTTTATCTCTGTGCTTATGCTTGGGTTAAATGTATTAATGTCATATATGTTGTACTAAGCCAGTTGGTCTGGGTACTAGCTAGATAAAATCCCAGATAAAGTATGCTTAATTAATTGTACAGCTTAAGCCATACTATAGTTACGGCGTGAGTCTGGCTATATTCTCGCTGGGGTTGCCTAGTGACCAGCAATATCGTGTCGCCATAGAGCTTAGTTTGGTTTTCGTGCCATTGAGTTTCTCTTCGCCTGTAAAACTTCCTCCCCCATCTATTGTCTTAGTTTCTCGTGTCTGTGGCTATAGAGGAGAGCTTAGTTTGGTTTTCGCGCCGCTGGGTTTCTCTTTGTCTGAAAGACCTCCCCCCACACGCACGTGCACCCGCACGTACCTGAATCCACATCCACACACTGTACCCACACACACACACACACACTCACACTCACACACACACGCACACACACACACACACACACACATATACACACACACACAGTCTGCGGAAGTTGACAAATATATAACAAAACCATATCAACTACCTGTCCTATAGCCTACACAAAGAAAATAAAATAAAGTACAAAAAATCTACCCTAACTTCCTATAACAAAAACAAGGAGAACGTGATATAAAACCAAAAAGAGAGCGTCGTAGTCCCTTCTTCCCGTTTGGGCCTGGTGAACACACAACTATACAGACATACACTATTTACACGAATATACAAAATATATACAACAGCTACCAAAACCAGATGGGACAAAACAGAATCAAGATCGGAGTATAATATATGAAAGAGAGTCAAGAAAACCAGAATGTCAAGTCAAAGAATAAGCCACACACACAAGACGCCAAACCATACTAGAATGGAGAACAAGCTCTTAGATTCGGCGGTTTTGCAGGTCTTTTAAATGCGGAACTGCAGGTCTGGGGATGAAAGCAGCCAATCCGCATTAACCAGGAAGAGGGGCGCGGCGGAGGGGAGACACATCTGGAGCTGCTGCGTCACACGTGAGCAACGACTAGCATTGGCCGTCCACACCCCCAGCCTAAAAAATAAACACTGGGGACCAAAGAATCACACAACAATAACACAATCACAGATGAGATCGAGATAAGCAGTCCGCCACTACATTGTCAGATCCTCTTTTGTGTTGGATAGATAGGTTGAAGCCCTGACATATCAGAGCCCAACACATAAGGCGTTGTTTGGAGTTGGACATGTGATGCAAAAAACACCAAGGGGTTATGATCCGTGTAAACAACAACGAGAAAACCTGAGGAGGTTAAAAAAAAAAAGTGTTGGAGTGCTAGTAATAGCGAGAGGTCCTTCTCAATGGTGCTGTAATGCAACTGGTGTTTGTTGAACTTCGAAGAATAATATGCTACAGGGTGGTCCATTCTAGTCCCATCTTCCTGTAGGAGTACCGCACCACAGCCAGTATCGCTAGCATCCACCTCTAATTTGAATGGGTTCTTGAAATCCGGCGCAGCCAACACAGGGGATGAACAGAGAAGGGTTTTGGCTGCATCAGACGCCACATGACACGAAGACGACCACAAAAATGGAGAGGACACACGCAGAAGGTTTCTTAAGGGCAACACAACATTGGAGAAGTTTCTACAAAAGCTTTGATAATAACCTATCATGCCTAAAAATCGACGAAGCTCCCTTTTGTTGTAGGGGCTGCAAATGTGGCTATAGCATTGACCTCAGAGTCCACAGGACCTAACAGTACCACAACCCACCCTACCCTAAGTTTTCCTAAATAGGTCACAGTGGCGTGACCAAAATCACACTTGGCTAAATTGAGCGTAAGTTGGGCCCTTCTGAGTCGCATGAACACCTCCCGTATTATACCCAGATGCTCTTCCCACGTATTGGCATAAACCATTACATTGTCCAGGTAGGCATCCTTCCACATTTGCTAAGACAGTATTCATAAGCTGTTGAAAGGTAGCAGGAGCATTACGCAGTCCAAATGGCATAACCTCGTACTGGAGGAACACTATCGGGGTTGCAAAGGCAGATATCTCTGCGGCACGGTCCGTTAAAGGAACTTGCCAGTATCCTTTAAATAAATCCAGTTTAGTAACAAAACTTGCTTGTCCTATACGGTCGATACAGTCATCTACCCTTGGAAGGGGAAATGAATCAGCTTTAGTGAGAGCGTTAACCCTCCTATAATCAGTCCAGAACCGAAAGGTACCATCTGATCACAGATCACAGATCTGATCGAGATAATCACAGATGAGATCGAGATAAGCAGATCTGATCGAGATAATCACAGATGAGATCGAGATAAGCAGTCCGCCACTACATTGTCAGATCCTCTTTTGTGTTGGATAGATAGGTTGAAGCCCTGACATATCAGAGCCCAACACATAAGGCGTTGTTTGGAGTTGGACATGTGATGCAAAAACACCAAGGGGTTATGATCCGTAAACAACAACGGGAAAACCTGAGGAGGTTAAAAAAAAAGTGTTGGAGTGCTAGTAATAGCGAGAGGTCCTTCTCAATGGTGCTGTAATGCAACTGGTGTTTGTTGAACTTCGAAGAATAATATGCTACAGGGTGGTCCATTCTAGTCCCATCTTCCTGTAGGAGTACCGCACCACAGCCAGTATCGCTAGCATCCACCTCTAATTTGAATGGGTTCTTGAAATCCGGCGCAGCCAACACAGGGGATGAACAGAGAAGGGTTTTGGCTGCATCAGACGCCACATGACACGAAGACGACCACAAAAATGGAGAGGACACACACAGAAGGTTTCTTAAGGGCAACACAACATTGGAGAAGTTTCTACAAAAGCTTCGATAATAACCTATCATGCCTAAAAATCGACGGCTCCCTTTTTGTTGTAGGGGCTGCAAATGCGGCTATAGCATTGACCTCAGAGTCCACAGGACGAACAGTACCACAACCCACCCTACCCTAAGTTTTCCTAAATAGGTCACAGTGGCGTGACCAAAATCACACTTGGCTAAATTGAGCGTAAGTTGGGCCCTTCTGAGTCGCATGAACACCTCCGTATTATACCCAGATGCTCTTCCCACGTATTGGCATAAACCATTACATTGTCCAGGTAGGCATCCTTCCACATTTGCTAAGACAGTATTCATAAGCTGTTGGAAGGTAGCAGGAGCATTACGCAATCCAAACGGCATAACCTCATACAGGAACACTATCGGGGTTGCAAAGGCAGATATCTCTGCGGCACGGTCCATTAAAGGAACCTGCCAGTATCCTTTAAGCAAATCTAGTTTAGTAACAAAACTTGCTTGTCCTATACGGTCGATACAGTCATCTACCCTTGGAAGGGGAAATGAATCAGCTTTAGTGAGAGCGTTAACCCTCCTATAATCAGTCCAGAACCGAAAGGTACCATCTGGCTTGTGCACCAACACACATGGAGAACACCATGGACTTGAACTAGGGACAGCTAAAGAGTTCTGCAACAAATAATCCGTCTCCTTTTTCATGAGTTCCCGTTTAGCAGGGTTACTGCGGTAAGCATTCTGCTTAATCGGACGATTGTCACCAATATCAATATCATGTTTCATTCGTCCTTGTGGGTGTATCTCAAAATATGTCATGAAACTCATGAACTAAGTTGATCAAATCTGACCGACCAGATTCTGATTAAATGC
Source organism: Brachyhypopomus occidentalis (assembly GCA_020368025.1). Taxonomy (NCBI): domain Eukaryota; kingdom Metazoa; phylum Chordata; class Actinopteri; order Gymnotiformes; family Hypopomidae; genus Brachyhypopomus; species Brachyhypopomus occidentalis. The sequence goes on along the minus strand of JAGXOD010000139.1, from coordinate 291,159 downwards.
ATTAGTGGCACAGGAAGATTTTCCAGACACTTGGAATTTGGTAACCGAGCAGTGGGGAGGGAGGCATTATCAAACGCCAAACCGTCTGTCTCTGGTGTGTACTCATGAGGAGACAGGCAGACAGAGTTCACTACAGCAATGTTAGTGACACTTCGGTTTTCTTTGGATCCCCCCTGGATACATAGCATTTCAAGGATTCAAGGATTCAAGGAGGGTTTATTTGTCATACACACATTGTACAAGTACAAGGCGATGAAATGAAGTTCCCCTGGGGCCTCAGTGTAAAGCACCGGGACCTCAGAGCGGCTGCTGTATCAGGGACACGCTGCCGTTTCGCAGATTAAGGAGGAAACATAGAGAGATAAACATTAGGAGGAGACAAAAAATATGATCACAGATTGTTCCCAGACAGGACAACAGTCTGTGAGCACGCAAAAAAAGTACCCATAGCACAAGCATCAACGACACAGACATCAACTAATGACACAGACATCATGCACCATGACTCCTCGTGGAAAAAATAGTATCAATTGCGTTGAGAGACCACTTAATCAATTCCATTTTCTTTGTTTAAAAGTCGAAGAGCAGCGTCAGGGTCCTGAGACGAGACAGAGCAGCTGAGCAGAAACACCAGGGAACAAGTGAAGTGCAGGAGCAATAGATGCGACCGCCTCTCGTGAAAGCCGGAAGAGTCCTTTTAAGCATTTAAGCATGTTAACATGACAGACCCGCTTGAATGAATCTTCTGAATGATCTTGGGTAATCCGAAGGTAGTGAAAAACCTGACCACAGATTTCACCACGGCTGGGGTTCTAAGGGAACGTAGGGGAAAGGCTTCTGGGTAGCAGGTAGCTGCACACAGAAGTGTCAAAACGTAATTGTAACCAGTTTTCGTTTTAGGTAGTGGCCCCACACAATCAAAAGCCACGTTCTCAAACGGGCCGCTAATCACCGAGATATGCCTTAATGGCGCTGGAGGAATAACCTGGTTAGGTTTTTCAACGACTTGACACACATGACAAGAACGACAAAACCAACTTACATCAGTTTTCATTGCGGGCCAAAAGAAATATTTCAGTAATCGCTGGTAGGTTTTTCTCACACCCAAATGTCCAGACATGACTTGGTCGTGAGCTATACTTAGTACCTGGGGTCTGTACGGTTTCGGAACGACCACTTGGAATACCGTACCCCAATCAAAATTAGTGTCAGCGTTACTCGGTTTCCACTTGCGCATCAACACATTGTCATCATAAAAATATGCCACAGAGTGGGCAGTTCTACACGCGACAGCGAACAGCTACTTTCACCAGCCCCGTTATTTCACCTAACCGAGAACTGAATCTAACAAAAATGACTGGGCCACCGCTCTGAATATCCCTTAAAATACCACAATCGGCTGTTGAACAGTGTCTGTCATAGATGACGCTACCGTCCCTTCCAAAACATAAGGTGCAAACGACGCATCAGGCGCGTCTAATACAGACAGTGAGCTAATATGGCCTGGGGGAGGAGAGCACACTAATCCGACTGGTTTCCGTTTCAATTTATAGCAAGCTGGGTCTTGGATAACATGCCCTACCTCGTGACAATAAAAACACTCACGGGTCTCAAAAGAAGCCGGAGTCTTCCTGGAAACCTGAGGAACATCTTTCCTCGACTCCTGACGTTCCTTCGTGCAGAGAATACAGTCTTGTGCATAAGTTCGCTCTGGATAAGGGCAAATGCAAATTCAATCCGTAAGCCTTCATCGGACAACACAGCAGCATCTAAAAGCGACGCTACTTTTTGTTCATTTAAGTGAACCACCAACCTTTCCAGAGCACAAGATTTAAATTCTTCCAATAAAATCAATTCCTTGAACTGTTCAAGGGTAGTGTTGTGTGGCGCATGGATAGGGGTTTTCACTGCGGCAGTTGAGCTTATAGGACTAGGTAGTACAATCCCTTAACTAATCAGCACTTGGTGAGGGGTTAGAGGGGTAAACGCTTCTTTGGCGTTTCGTTGAAAAGCAAATGACACCTCCAGAGGGCTCAACAGCAACATCTGGCGTCCTAGATTTGCCCCCTCTGCTTTTACCCCTCGGTGGTCATCTTGCAGCCCAGTTGCAGTCCTTTCTTTTCATCCAGATCCAGTTGCTGCTCCATTCAGCAACACCTGATAGTGACTTGACAGCTTGTTGGAAGGCTTGTCCTCTCACTACCATCACCTTAAGCAGCTTGGTTGTAGATGTGACAACAAACCCTCTACAGCCAACCTCGACAGGAAGCATAAAATATCAACACATTAAATATCAACTTTCACTTTTTCTCACCTGTGGGTCCAGATATTTTTTATTTAAACCATCTGTAAAATTAAAATGAAGACAAATAAATTAATGCATTCTTTTCATTAGACCAGATAACAGAACAAAATATGAAATAGATTATGTACCACAGTAACTAAGACATTAGAAACATTATTTCTAAATAGTTTGCATTCCATTTGGATCCAGAAGTTTATTCATGAAGTTTATTCATGAATTCTTATTCACATAGACTTTAAACATATGAACAAAAAACATTTTTTAACATTTTTCATAGTTTGTTGTAGCCAAATTCCAAACATACAGTATATTTGTCTGTATGTGTAACAGATGTGCTATGAAACCTTTACAGTTTTCAAAGCGAAACACGGTGATACTGCTGGAGAATCTGAGCACACTGATCAGCTGAACACTGCGACACAGACAATTGAGCTGATGGGTGTTGATGGTAGGTGCGGGTTCATTTTAATAATGATGAAGCCACTGCCATTATCTGTATTATCAGGTGACCAGATCAGAAGAGTAAATCTCTCCTTTGGATTTATTTGGATGTCTCAAAATACTACACAGCCTACAACTGACAGTGGTGATGACAGTATTGACAAAAACCTCAGTGTGCATATATATATATATATATATATATATATATGTATATTATATATGTATATGTATATTATATATGTATATGTATATATATATATACACTATATTGCCAAAAGTAATCGCTCACCCATCCAAATTATGGGAATCAGGGAGCTTCATGGAATGGGTTTCCATGGTTGAGCAGCTGCATCCAAGCATCACCCAGTGCAATGCAAAGCGTCAGATGCAGTTGTGTAAAATACGCCGCCGCTGGACTCTAGAGCAGTGGAGACGTGTTCTCTGGAGTGATGAATCACGCTTCTCCATCTGGCAATCTGATGGACGAGTCTGGGTTTGCGGTTTCAGGAGAACGGTACTTGTCTGACTGCATTGTGCCAAAGTTTGGTGGAGGGGGATTATGGTGTGGGGTTGTTTTTCAGCTTGTTCTGTAAGACCCATTATGGTCATGATCCTAACTTCCTTCATCCCCACAACCCCGCCCACCCTCAGATGTTCTGCTTCTGGACTTCTTGACTTCTTCTTTAACTCCTACACAACTGTTGACATTAGGTTGCAGATCTTTCAGTGCTCCACAGCTGCTCGACCATCTCCTTCACCCACTTCATGACTTAATTCTGTTTCCTTCAAAGCTCTCCTCAAAACGTTTCTCTATACATTTCTCTTAGGATTTTTCTTAAATTCTTGGTGTATATTCTGTACTGGGTGAATATGTAAACACATACTGGTGTAGATTCTGTACTGAGTGGATATTTAAACGCATACTGGTGTAGATACTGTACTGGGTGGATATGTAAACACATACTGGTGTAGATACTGTACTGGGTGGATATTTAAACTCATACTGGTGTAGATACTGTACTGGGTGGATATTTAAACTCATACTGGTGTAGATACTGTACTGGGTGGATATTTAAACTCATACTGGTGTAGATACTGTACTGGGTGGATATTTAAACACATACTGGTGTAGATACTGTACTGGGTGGATATAAACTCATACTGGTGTAGATACTGTACTGGGTGGATATGTAAACATATACTGGTGTAGATACTGTAGTGGGTGGATATTTAAACACATACTGGTGTAGATACTGTACTGGGTGGATATAAACTCATACTGGTGTAGATACTGTACTGGGTGGATATTTAAACACATACTGGTGTAGATACTGTACTGGGTGGATATAAACACATACTGGTGTAGATACTGTACTGGGTGGATATAAACTCATACTGGTGTAGATACTGTACTGGGTGGATATGTAAACACATACTGGTGTAGATACTGTACTGGGTGGATATTTAAACACATACTGGTGTAGATACTGTACTGGGTGGATATAAACTCATACTGGTGTAGATACTGTACTGGGTGGATATTTAAACACATACTGGTGTAGATACTGTACTGGGTGGATATAAACACATACTGGTGTAGATACTGTACTGGGTGGATATAAACTCATACTGGTGTAGATACTGTACTTGGTTAATATAAACACATACTGGTGTAGATACTGTACTGGGTGGATATTTAAACACATACTGGTGTAGATACTGTACTGGGTGGATATAAACTCATACTGGTGTAGATACTGTACTGGGTGGATATAAACTCATACTGGTGTAGATACTGTACTGGGTGGATATTTAAACTCATACTGGTGTAGATACTGTACTGGGTGGATATAAACTCATACTGGTGTAGATACTGTACTGGGTGGATATAAACTCATACTGGTGTAGATACTGTACTGGGTGGATATTTAAACACATACTGGTGTAGATACTGTACTGGGTGGATATAAACTCATACTGGTGTAGATACTGTACTGGGTGGATATTTAAACACATACTGGTGTAGATACTGTACTGGGTGGATATTTAAACACATACTGGTGTAGATACTGTACTGGTTGGATATTTAAACTCATGTTTGCTGATGTTTTGTGTTTTGTGTTTCTCTCTTTTCAGCATGAGGACTAATGTCTTCCCTCCACCAAGGTGGTTACCATAGCAACCACAAACTGTTTGTGTCTCTGTCTCCACTATTCTTCAGATCATTGTGCTCAAGTGTTCATACTTTAACCTGTACATATAATTGTCCGCTGTATTATGAAGTGCCTCCTGGTGGCCAGCAGTGCTTCCACTGTGAGTGATCTGACTTGCAGACGCTACTTAATGTTTCAGTATTGTGGGACTGTGATTGTTTCAACAAATGTAACTTTTTATTAAATGCTTTATTTTTACATTTTTTCATTCTGTGGTGCTGAGGTGATGAGTAGAAACCACCTCGTACAGAAGGACAGTGTAGTGGATCCTACAGTACATGATCAGCATGAATGATCTGGGTGTAACTGTAACTTACATCCAGTCATAAATACCCACAACACCCTGTAGTGTCATAGTGATGATGTAAAACATTATGAAGGCTCTCTCTCTCTCTCACACACACACACAAAGTGCACACACTCTCTTTGTATCTCATACATCCTTGTGTGTGTGTGTGTGTGTGTGTGTGTGTGTTAGGATGGGCACTATTCTCAAACCATCACTAGGATGAATCTTTATGGGGTTCAGAGGTTCTTTTACAAATTTCTTTTACATGTATTTGGGGAAATTTTAAAATGTGTGTATGTATTCTGTATGTAAACCAGGAATGTTTACACTGTAAACCTGAAACCTGCTTGAGTTTCAGGTAATAACTTTATGCAGGCCTCATTTCACACCTTCCACTAGAGGGCGCTTCAGAAGCTATGTTCAGATCAACTGCCTTGCAGTGGTCAGAAACCCACATTTTAAGACCTAAAATTAAACCACACATTTCCACATAAATATAGTTACATACCTACAAATGCTGAACACACAACACAACCATTTTGGTAGTGCTTTTGCCTGTTGGCTTTAATAAAAGAAACTGTTCCAAAGAGTTTGTGTTTCAACAACTGAAGTAATGCCTTATCCAAGTTACATAAAGCAGAGCATACAATTAATATATTATCAGTACTTGCAACTCAATCCTGCTAGTCAGGGGGCTGGAGCCAATCCCAGCATCATCAGGTAAAGGCAGGTACACCATGGGCACATCGCCAGTCCACCACATCTCCAACACTCACGCTCACGCAGTGTGTGAGTGTGTTGGCAATTTAGAGTGACCAATCAACTGTTGGGAATTATATTTTAATCCTTTATATTTTGCTAGCATTATATTACATTACTAATCAATTGTGTAGTATTAGGCATTATATTTTACTATTACATTATTAAACAAACATATTCTCAGAGTGTCTGACAAACATATTCTCAAAGTGTCTGACAAGCATATTCTCCAAAGTGAGTGTCAGTGTTTGATATCTGTAACCCTTGTGAATCCCACGGTGAGATACTGTTTTAGGAGGAAAGCATCTGTAGCCTTGAAAGCTGATTAACTGCTATAGTGGTTAGGAGAAGGTATAAGTAGCTCAGTTATAGGGAAGTAATAAAATATGGGAAATGGCGGTAGCCCTTTGAAAAGGAGGTCTGGGAAACCGTCCACAAGTTTTCCGTACTTTTGATGAGAACAGGAAGAGTATACTCGGTGCAAGACGAAAAGGCAGACAGCTACAGGTGGTTTCCAGCAAAGGTCAGCAAGGGTGAGGGCTACACTCACTTCTCCTATTTAGTTCAGGCCTTTATTGTATTGTCTCTCAGAGCTACCCACTGAGCAGTAAGAACAGCTTAGGCTTTCCCCTCTTATTGTGTGCTCTCTAGAGATCTCTGTATTTTTATGTTCATTTTAATAAATATTTAAAAGGCAATTAGACTGGTGACTATTTTCTTTTGCATCAAAGAACACGCTGCGCTAGGTAGAAGGAGAACAAGCGCAACATGACCAAATTCATTTGCACAAACCCCCTGCTGGTCAAAACTATTGAAACATCCCAGAGGAAATTTTACAGTAGCAAAAAAATAGCCATTTATAATGAACACTCTAATAATAATTTACACAAGATAAATTTTTACAGCAATATGTACACATATATAAAATCCTATAATACAATAAATAAAATTAAGTGTAATGTGGCTGTGGCTATAAGTACAGATAAACAGCAGTAAGTGTTCAGAGGTAAAAAAAGATTATTGCACATTTGAGTTGTCGCACATATAATTAAATTCCTTTTACTATTATTACTGTACATGTGAATGGTGTCGTACTCTAAGGGAGGAGTTATAAAGTCTGATGGCCACAGGTAGGAATGACCTCCTGTGACGTTCTGTAGTGCATTTGGGTTGAATGAGTCTTGCACTGAATGTGCTCCTGTGTCTCATCACTGTGTGATAGAGTGGATGGGAGCCGTTATCCATGATGGCCTGAAGCTTAGACAGCGTCCTCCTCTCCGACACTGCCATCAGAGAGTCCAGCTCCACACCCACCACATCACTGGCTTTGCGGATCAGTTTGTTGAGTCTGTTGGAGTCTGCCACCCTCAGCCTGCTGCCCCAGCATGCAACAGCGTATAGGATGGCACTCGCCACCACAGACTCATAAAAGATCCTCAGCATAGTCCTGCAGATGTTGAATGACCTCAGACGCCTCAGAAAAAATAGAGAGACGACTTTGACCCTTCTTGTAGAGGGCGTCAGTGTTCTTAGCCCAGTCCAGCTTATTGTCAATGTGAACACCCAGATATTTATAGTCGTCCACAGTGTCCACACTGACCCCCCTGATGGAAATAGGGGTCACCTGTGCTTTGTCCCCTCAGGTCCACCACTAGCTCCTTTTGTCTTTGTCACGTTGAGCTGCAGATGGTTCAGCTCACACCACGCAAAAAGTTGTTCACCATCGCCCTGTACTCATCCTCATCACCCCTGCTGATACATCCAACTACAGCAGAGTCATCAGAAAACTTCTGAAGATGGCAGGTCTCTGTGCAGTAGTTGAAGTCCGTGGTGTAAAGGGTGAAGAGGAAGGGAGAGGACAGTTCCTTGTGGAGCTCGGTGTTGCTGACCACTCTGTCTGACACACAGTGCTGCAGACGTACATACTGTGGTCTGCCAGTCAGGTAGTCAACAATCCAGGACACAAGGGGGCGTCTACCTGCATCACGTTCAGCTGTTCACCCAGAAGAGCAGGCTGAATGGTGTTAAATGCACTGGAGAAGTAAAAACATGACCCTCACAGTGCTGGCTGGCTTATCCATGTGAGCATAGACTCGGTTGAGCAGGTAGATGATGGCATCCTCAACTCCCAGACGAGGTTGGTAGGCGAACTGGAGGGGGGTCTAGAAGTGGCTGGACCATGGGCCGGAGCTGTTCCAGGACGAGTCTCTCCATGGTCTTCATGATGTGAGACGTCAGTGCCACTGGCCTGTAGTCCTTGATGCCACTGGGCCGCGGAGACTTTGGCACAGGAACAATGCAGGACGTCTTCCACATCACAGGGACCCTCTGGAGACACAGGCTCATGTTGAAGACATGCTGCAGGACTCCACAAAGTTGGGTGGCACAAGCTTTGAGCACCCTGGGGGGGACACCATCAGGGCCTGCAGCCTTATTCATGTGGAGTCTCTGTAGTTGTCTTCTCACCTGGTCAGCAGTGAGAATCACTGTAGAGGTGACTGGTGGAGGAGGAGAGGAGGTGTGAAGTGGACTATCACAGAAGGCGGGGAGGCTATCAGGAGGTGGAGGGAGGGGGATGGGAGTGGGCTGTTGAGGCCTGGCAGCAGGGGAGTCAGTGAGGGGAGATCAGAGCTTGCAGTGTCTCCACAGCTCTTCGGGGATGTTAGCGGTCCTGGTGTCCACGCCGGCCGGCTTCAGCGCGATCAGCTGATCCCGATTCAGCTGATCCCGGTTGTAAACAAAGGGACCATGTTGCTGCTGCGCCGCGGTACACCAGGAGAGTGAAAGTAGAACTTTCACAGCGAAAAACTGACCAAAAACTCTCTCTACTAGCATGATTCGAGAGGGCACAGCTTCACTAAGTTGCTTGTAAAAATGAATTAAGAAATATACAGATAAATAAATAACTAAAATTAAACAGGAGCTTCTGTAACAGGCAGCGTGCACTCTCGGCAGCGCATGCGCACTAGAAATGTCTATTCATGTTTACATTTTAGTGGTGTTTTTATAGGATTGTGCTTGTGAATACTGGTGTAATGGACTTTATACATTTTTATTTAGAAAGAGTATTTTTTCTACTGTGCTTGGACTCAGGTGGTTTCTCTTTTTTGATAGGACCTCTCCAGCTTTTGAAAAAACCCTTTCACATGGTACTGAAGATGCAGGGGTGCACAAATATCCCACAGCAAGCCTATAAAGGTGTGGATATATGCCCCTCTGCCTCTCCCAGTACTCGAGAGGATTCTCTGCTCTGCTGATGTTCGGTTCTGACAGGTACCTCTGCACTTCAACTGTGGAATCAGCAGTGACATTATGAGTTGTTCTGGACTCCATCAACAATGCATCAAAATGACACCACAGCTTGTTACCTGAGAAGCAAAAATGAGCTAATTCTGATAATCTGTATTTATTTTAGGATGTCTGTAGGTTTAACCAAGAAAGTGTCTACATATAAAACTGGATCACAGTCCAGAATATTCAAGAGTTATAAAACGAAACATTGTAAAATCTGCAGGAAAAATTTAAATTTTTAAATGAAACTGTTTCGTGCGCTGTACATCGCTACGGGGGCCACTGCATATGTATTTTACGTTAGCGGACCGCTTCGCTTAGTGCAGTGATTCTCAATTATTTTCTTTTAAGCCCCCTCTAGGAAGAAGAAAATGCTTTGCAAACGTACATAAGACACGAACAAACAGTCTTTGATGCTGTCTGTTGCTTCATCGAATTGTCGGGCAAAATGTTTGTCTTTGAGTTTATCCACACTGTAAAAAATTGCTGTAATTTTTACAGTAAAATATTACAGTAAATCACCGTTTAGTGGTTTTACATTGTATTGCTGTAGAACGCAATGCATTATGGGTCACCAAATAGGTACGGTCTTTAACTGTAATTTTAGCTGTAAAAAACAGGCGGTTACTTTCCCACCTGTAAATAAAACATATTGCGAGGATTTACTGCTATTTTGAAAGACACGCCCGGTGAAGCAGCAGTGAAGAGGAGAGTAGGAGCTCGTTGATCACGTGAACTGAAGAACACCCGTGTTTGTAAGTACAAATTAAGGTTTTTTCAACACATAAAGCGGTGTTAAAGCATGTTATATAAAATCCACAACTATGCTGATCATGTAGTGTTTTTTTTAATGTAATTACGAACATTAGCTTGCTTTGTTTGGACAGTCAAACGGCAACGTGTTTGTAGAGGAAATTCTCTAGTAAGAGTCGTATATTGTTATTTATTATTTAACTTGCAATGAAGTCTGCTGTACTAGCGTTTAATTAGTGAGACCTGTTAGCGGTTTAGCACGGCACATGGCCACCATCTTAGCTACCTAGCTTGTCACGAAACTACGTTTCAGTTAGGTAACAAGAACAGAATGTGTGTTAAAAAATGTCAAGGGTGCCAGTTAGTTCGTTTATTAGTTATTTAGTAGTATGTTATCGTGTCCTGCCACGAGCCAGCTACTAGCTCTTACTGTAAACCGTTGCTCTCATACTTTACATTTTTATTTTAAAATGTGGACCTGAACATCTCTTTCAAGACAGCTTCCTCTTGCGTCCACAGTTAATCCTGTTCCTCCGTCTTGGTGGTATGCTGGCGTTACCCTGGATACTGTGGCTCTTTATACATCACAAACACTTGCTGTCTTGGTCACAGATGCACCAGCACTTTTGAACTCTGGTATGTCACCCATAATGTTGTGTGCATTGCAATATTTTGAGCAAAACTGTGCTCTTACCCTGCTAATTGAACCTTCACACTCTACTCTTACTGGTGCAAGTGCAATTACTAGCACAAATATAGTTTTATTTTTAATGCATCACGTAGGAACTCTAAGAAACAGACATTTATATTTTTACCTATTTAATCACGTTTATGTTCCCCATGAGCCATTAAGTTCAACAGAACTTAATATAGCAGAATGTGCAAGAATGAGCAAGGTGCACCCTGTCAAACCTGAGAGCTCCAGGCCACCCCAGTGGCTGCTCATACTGGGTGGAGGGACCAGGGCCCTCCACCAGCTTGCTGTGCCCGAGCAGGGTGCACCCTGTCGGACCCGAGAGCTCCAGGCCGCCCCTGGAAGTATTGAAATTATGCCAGTGGCTGCTTGTACGGGGTGGAGGGACCAGGGCCCTCCGCCAGCTTGCTGTGCCCACTGAAGGTGCCCCTCTTCGGGCATGTCTGTGTGAATCCCCCCACCTGGAGGTCAGGTTGGCATGGGGAATGCAAACACCTTCAATCGGGTATATAGGAGAGCATGTCTTATAGCAGAATGTTGATGCTGTTACGACATTGACGAGACATATCGCCAGACAGCAAAACAGCCATAAGCATTAAATTTACTTTTTTTATATTATTGATACAGACACTGTATTTCACTAGAATGATGCACCCATATACACTAGCTTTCTGTATTAACCAAATGAGCAGGATCGGTTTATGCAAGCCACTTTTATAGCATGCTGAGGAAGGCCAAGCTCGTTCTGACTTTCCCAGGCATGCCCAAGATGTCATATTTCCACAGAAAAGCTTCCAACCTGGTCTGATACATGCCTGGACATACCCAAGCAGCACAAACTGTTGCTGATAGTCACTTACTGGAGTGATATGTTTGGGTAAAACATTAAGTAAACATTAAAATAAAACTGAAGATTTCTCTTAAACGGTACGTGATACGTAAATTTTGATGTGATATTCGTGTTCAGCACCCAAAAATCTATAAGAAACACCTAACAGTGTTCAAAAAGCAAAAACCTTGTTGTGCAGTGATATATTAGCCACCAGGCTGCTCCAGTTTAGCCACGAAACCTCCCACACTAAATGACAGATGTTTCCGTTTCATTGTTTATTGTTCAACCCCTATATCTCTGTCGCTCTTCCTTTCACTCTCTCTTTCTCGCTCACACACACACACACATATATATATATGCGCAACTTGAAGTTATTACTAAAACATCCTTTTTAAGGCAAGTCAGGACTAGGTTAGTGTAACGCCGTGCCCGGCGCGGGTTTAAGGGGCGGACGCAAACGCTGAGGAGAGTGAGATTTATTGGATGACATACTAGTACACGAAACTAAACCGACATGTAGAGACATAACTTAAACGGGGGAACACTAGTAAACCACATACGCAAAAGGCACACTTAGCAAACATGAAACAAAAACAGCGAACTAACGTGAAACTAGACTTTACAACGGTTAACAACAAAGTACATGAACAAGACGGAGATTTCATACAAAGAACTACGACAATGACGACAAGGGCGGTAGACAAAATGCACATGAACAGGGCTGAAGACAAACGCAACGAGAACCAAGACTTAACCAGGGCTGTGCACAAAATAACCAGCAACGTAACAAACCAGACAGGGGATATAAATAGAACCTAACTAACATGAAACACCTGAACTAATTAGCGAGGGGCAGTGAATACAAAACAGGAGGCGGGGCTAAGACACACATGGCTACCAAAACAACACAGACACGAGAATGACAGGAGGGGGCGGGGCAGACCGTGACAGTTAGTAGTCAGGTTTTCCTGTTTCATGCTTGGTTTAGATGTGTTTACTTTACAAGATGATTGATCTTTACGACTTTTGGTAAAGGCAAAGTTGCCTGAATTTGTAAAATGTGTTTGTTTTAATTGAACATGTCATTTTCTTAACATTAGGCACATGTTACTAAGTTCTAGGCCAGCGGTCACCGGTCATGTCTTGGGGTTTGGGTTTCTTTGTTTGTGTCCATATGCACTGCCTGGTCCAGTCAAGGCTTCTTAACTGAGATTTAGTATAACTCCAAGATCATGCTTGGTGTCTGCTGGGTTATTTGACTGGATATGTTTTCATTTTTTGATAATTCATTTGATTATCTTTAATCTGATAATATAGTCTAAAAGAATTCATATTGTTACAATATGACATTTGACACATTTTGTTTAATAAAATGTTTAAAGCATCACAAGGGCTTTTGTATTATTTGTGAAAGTACATGCAAAACCTGCAAAATTATACAATTTTACTGAATTATTAAAAAGCTAGAAATTCACAGTACCTAGTAGTAATTTTACAGTGATAAATAAGTAAAATAAATTACAGTACTTTACTGGCAACTCAAGTTGCCAAGTAATTTTACAGATTTTTACTGGCAACTTTTTTGCCAGTAATATACTGTAAAATCTACAGTACATTTTTTACAGTGTATCAGTTGCTCTTGAAGATCAATGTCATTTATACGTCTGGCAACAGTGTCATTGGACAGAGGGATATTTTTTATTTTTGCAGCACTTTTGTCATCCAGCATGACAGAGACCATGTCTAACGCTGCAGGCAGTATCAGCTCCTCTGCTATGGTGTGGGGTTTTTTACACTGAGCAATTTGATAGGCTACCTTGTAAGACGCTAACAGTGCTCGCTGATTTTCTGAAGTAGCTTTCATAAAGCGGGATGATTGGTGGAAATATTCGTCACGTTTTCGATTAAAAAACTCAAGCGGCTTGTCAGCGTGATTGGGGTGTACCGTCTTTAAGTGACGCCTTAATTTATTTGGCTTCATGCTGGCCGCTGCCAACGTTTTAAGACACAAAAGACACTCCGGTCTTCTTTCGTCTCCCACATTAGTAACGGTGAAGCCAAGCGCTACATACCCTTCGTCATACTTCCTCGTTTTAGCATTTTTGTTGGTCTCATTATATTCTCTCTGCGCCTTTCTTTTCATTGCTGTTAAATACTTTTCCATGTTGTCTCTTGAGCGATGACATACCGCGCTCAGGCTGACAATTACAGTGGAAGGTTCGCAGTGACTGGGAGGGGCTCTTGTCTGACCAGTATAGTAGTGACTGGGAGGGGCTCTTGTCTGACCAGTATAGTAGTGACTGGGAGGGGCTCCTGTCTGACCAGTATAGCAGTGACTGGGAGGGGCTCCTGTCTGACCAGTATAGCAGTGACTGGGAGGGGCTCCTGTCTGACCAGTATAGTAGTGACTGGGAGGGGCTCCTGTCTGACCAGTATAGCAGTGACTGGGAGGGGCTCCTGTCTGACCAGTATAGCAGTGACTGGGAGGGGCTCCTGTCTGACCAGTATAGCAGTGACTGGGAGGGGCTCCTATCTGACCAGTATAGCAGTGACTGGGAGGGGCTCCTGTCTGACCAGTATAGCAGTGACTGGGAGGGGCTCCTGTCTGACCAGTATAGCAGTGACTGGGAGGGGCTCCTGTCTGACCAGTATAGCAGTGACTGGGAGGGGCTCCTGTCTGACCAGTATAGCAGTGACTGGGAGGGGCTCCTGTCTGACCAGTATAGCAGTGACTGGGAGGGGCTCCTGTCTGACCAGTATAGCAGTGACTGGGAGGGGCTCCTGTCTGACCAGTATAGCAGTGACTGGGAGGGGCTCCTGTCTGACCAGTATAGCAGTGACTGGGAGGGGCTCCTATCTGACCAGTATACTAGTGACTGGGAGGGGCTCCTATCTGACCAGTATAGCAGTGACTGGGAGGGGCTCCTGTCTGACCAGTATAGTAGTGACTGGGAGGGGCTCCTGTCTGACCAGTATAGCAGTGACTGGGAGGGGCTCCTGTCTGACCAGTATAGCAGTGACTGGGAGGGGCTCCTGTCTGACCAGTATAGTAGTGACTGGGAGGGGCTCCTATCTGACCAGTATACTAGTGACTGGGAGGGGCCCTATCTGACCAGTATAGCAGTGACTGGGAGGGGCTCCTGTCTGACCAGTATAGTAGTGACTGGGAGGGGGCTCCTATCTGACCAGTATAGCAGTGACTGGGAGGGGCTCCTGTCTGACCAGTATAGCAGTGACAGGGAGGGGCTCCTGTCTGACCAGTATACTAGTGACTGGGAGGGGCTCCTATCTGACCAGTATACTAGTGACTGGGAGGGGCTCCTATCTGACCAGTATAGCAGTGACTGGGAGGGGCTCCTGTCTGACCAGTATAGTAGTGACTGGGAGGGGCTCCTATCTGACCAGTATAGCAGTGACTGGGAGGGGCTCCTATCTGACCAGTATAGCAGTGACTGGGAGGGGCTCCTGTCTGACCAGTATAGCAGTGACAGGGAGGGGCTCCTGTCTGACCAGTATAGTAGTGACTGGGAATCGGAGCTTGATTCATTCTGAAGCGATCACGTGCCTCTGACGTCCGACGCTTCGTTTCGGCACACAATCACGTGACTGCTTTAGGGAACGATTCAAAAGCAGCAAATCTGGCGCCCACTTCGAGGGTCGTTAGCGGAGATCTAGAGATACACAGAGAGATAGAGATAGCGATAGATAGAGTGAGAGAGATAGAGAGAGATAGAATAAGATATAGATAGTAGATAATAAAATATCAGGCAATGGACTAGTGAATAAAATTGTTCAGCCCTCAGTGTTCAGCTGGTACCAGGAGAACAGACTCACAACACACGGATGTCAGGAAATAGTTGTAGAGTTTAATGATAATACATGTAGTTATATACAGAATAAAGAAGATGTGTCAACACAGTTAGGTAAGAATTACATAAATCATATGTATGATTGGTGTTCTTATCAGGAGAGGAGATAGACTGGATGTAGGGGTAGTGGAAAAGTACAGAGAGACAGAGAGAGAGAGGGACAGACAGGGGGAGAAGGAGAGAAGTTCTAACTGAGGAGCAGACACACAGATAAGGGAAGGAACAACATTGTGACTGAGGGTCACAGACAGTAAATCACAAATTCCCTTACAGATGGGATGTGTGTTACATTTAAGAGTGAGTTCCAATGTAAACTGATATACTAACTTGTTCTCTTACACAGATGGAGTGCGTCTGGGTGATGATTCTGTTCCTCCACTGGTCTCTCTCAGGTACTGTAAACTCCAGGAAATAACATCATAGTAAAGCCTTTTAACAGGAACAATTTACAAACGTGTATACATTAGAGATATGCTAAATGTGGACAATTACTTTTGGAACCAAATTCCTCTCAATTAGCTGGAAACTGTCTTTGCCCCTGATGAAAAACACCCATGAAAGTAACTAATGAAATACAATGTCCAATCAAATGAACATATGAGTACATTTCCAGTCCAAAGGCTGTAGTTCTCAGTGGGAATGCAGATATCTCTTATCTCTATGGATCAGGGGAAGAATGCTCTTCTCAGGTAGTTTAGGCCCAGAGGTGATGGAGTCATGTCTACATATAACAGTGTGCAGGACAGTCCTGTGGAGCACTGATGGGGTGAGACACTTGGCATAAAGGTTCAGTGAATAACCACCCAGTTTAAGGTCCATGTTCCTCTACAGGTGTCTGTAGGGATTTGATGTGTTTAACTCTCTACAGCACAGTAAATCAAAGATTCAGGGCCAAAATGGCATTTCCACACACTGAAAAGGTCCTGACCTCACAGATGCCTAAGAAATGCATTAGAGGTGTTTTTTTATAGAGCCCTGAATTCCAACTTGCCCCTAACACCACAAGCTTCTAGACACACCTGGATAAATGGCCTGGACATCTCAGTTGATGATCTAGACTGGCAGAAAGCGTGGACCCATGGATGTATCTATTTATAACAGAACTGAATCTGCTCAGTTTAAACTCTCATGTTGAGAGCTGTAAATCCTTTCAGCCATTCATCCTCCTTAAACTAGAAGTCAGTTTGTACATTCACCATGACAAAAAGACAAAGACCCACAACAGAGTATAACACGTGCAGGTTTATATACACAGATGTTAACAAGGGGGAAATGAGAGACAGGTGAAACACACTAACAGCGAAAGCTAATGAGAGGCGTGGCCTAACGACAAACCACACCCAGGACTCACACCCAGGACTCACACCCAGGACACACCCAGGTCCGAAAGAAGGTGATCAGGAGTTTTGACCAATTAAGTCAAGCCACATTGTCAATTGTGATTTTCACCCCAATCGAAATTTGTCCTCCGCATTTACCCATCTGTGCAGTCAGAACACACACACACACACTAGTGATAACTAGGGGGCTGTGGTGCACACGTGCCCAGAGCGGTGGGCAGC
Source organism: Brachyhypopomus occidentalis (assembly GCA_020368025.1). NCBI lineage: Eukaryota > Metazoa > Chordata > Actinopteri > Gymnotiformes > Hypopomidae > Brachyhypopomus > Brachyhypopomus occidentalis. Next base: position 274,151 of record JAGXOD010000139.1, on the reverse strand, counting down.
CCTAGCCCGGCGCCCGGGGAGCAGTTGGGGTTAGGTGCCTTGCTCAAGGGCACCTCAGTCATGGCCTCAGGCCTGGGAATCGAACCCACGACCCTCGGTCACAAGACTGGTTCCCCTAACCACCAGACCATGACTGCCCCAGACATTTAACTATCCTAAGTGATGAGCTCTGTCACAAAGCTATAGTTTAGGATTATTCATTCATTCATTCATTATCCATACCGCTTATTCCCCGCTAGTCGGGTCACGGGGGGGCTGGAGCCAATCCCAGCATCTCCGGGCGAAGGCAGGGTACACCATGGGCAGTTCGCCAGTCCACCACATGGCCAACACGCACACACACACACTCACACCTACGGGCAATCTAGAGTAACCAATCAACCTAACACGCATGTCTTTGGACTGTGGGAGGAAACCGAGTACCCGGAGAAAACCCACGCAGGCACAGGGAGAACATGCAAACTCCACACAGAGCAGCCCAGACCGAGAATCGAACCCAGACCACCTTGCTGTGGGGCGACAGTGCTAACCACCACACCACCATGCTGCCCGTTTAGGATTATTCTGTAAATAAATATATATTTTGCTAAGAAAGTATAGAAGTTTCAGAAGTTAGAATTTAAGTTGAAATGCAAGTCAGCGTTTGACCTGTTTTGGCCAGTGAGATTGTGTAAAGTATCTGTATGTGTGGAGTATGTGTGTGTGTGGTGTACAGTGAGTGTGTGGAGTATCTGTGTGTGTGGTGTGTACAGCGAGTGTATGTGTGTGTGCTGTGTATGTGTGTGGAGTATCTGTGTGTGGTGTACAGTGAGTGTGTGTGTGGAGTGTCTGTATGTGTGTTCACCATGGTGGTGTTTCTCATTACAGGAGCTCAGCAGTTTAAGGTGGAGGGTGGAGGTGGTGTTGTTGCTGCAGCTGGTTCTGACGTCACTCTACCGTGTTCACTCAAACCCCCCCAGACTGCTGTGGACATGGAAGTGATGTGGACCAGACCAGACCAGAATAACACAGTAGTGCATCACTATAAGGATACACAAGACCAGACTGGTGATCAGGATCCTTCATACAGAGGCAGAACATCTCTGTTTATAGAGGAGCTACAGCAGGGCAACACCTCACTGCTCCTGAAGAACGTTAAAGTGTCTGATCAGGGAGAATACAAGTGTGAAGTTCAAAATGTAAACCCAAACATCTATGGTGCCATCACCATCCAACTCACTGTGGAAGGTAAGAGACACATTTCCTGTGTGCTTTATTCAGACATAACCAACATTACACTGTTCAAATCAGGAGTCTAAGGAAAAAACTGATGTTTATATTTTTATAAGTGTACACTTATTACGTGCAGAGGAAATTAAGCACATTACTGCTTCTTCCTGGTTAAAGGGGCTTTAGGGGTCTGTGTGTCATCATAACATGATTCACTTTTCTCATGTGTACAGTGCTGAGCTGTTTTATGGTCTTTTAATGTGTAGCAATCGGAACACCTCCAGAGATCTTTGTGTTGGGCCCTGATGGCTCAGGAGGGATCAGATCAGATATTCAAATCTGAATATATTAGTCAGACCATATGAACCTGTAACCAGTGTTTAGATATTACTTAAAATTATCTAATGATTTTTAATCCAAACGTAAATGCACTGAATCTGAGATGGACTAACGTTTTAGAGTAAACAGGCTAATTTACATTTAGACGCCTGTTCTCGGACAACCTAACGATTAAATGTAGAATTTATTCACCAAATGAGTTACAAGATTACGTTGTGTTGTAACGTGAAATCGTCGATCGTTTAAAATGAGTAATTTTGTTGTTAATGTTGAAATTAGTTTTTGAAATTGATTATTTTTGATGTGTAATACAAAGTGTCCGAAAATAACGGACACTTTGTCCGTTATTGTTAGATCTGTCACGCGCTGCAAATGAGAATTTAAAACAGGTTGGTGCGATACCAATCGATTTCTGAATACCTTTTTATTCAGATTAAATAATGTCATCCTAGGTACATTGGCAACAATTGTATAGGGGAAGAGCTGATTTTATGATTTCCACTCACCTACTACTGAAAGAACGTAATGCTTTAGCAGTTGAGCAGAACGGACTGCATCGAAATCTAGTGTGTACTGCTTAAGTATGTCATTTCGGACGGAGCTGGTTCTTAAACTTTTGGCAAGCACATGATCTGGAGAAGCTCTTTAATTGGTTCCCTTAAAGTTTGCATTAGCCTATCAGTATAGTTAATAATGTTTCCTCTTCTGTGATTGTGTTTTGATTTTTCAGTTGGTTTGCGCCTCCCTCAAAATTTTTAGCACCTGCCGCCACTGGTATTGATACTTTAGACCAATCCACCATGGACATTATGCAAACTCTTAAATTACTACTGCTACTAATCAGCACGTTACCATTCCCACTCACAGAGGACATACTAGTTATTTTACATGGCTTGAGTTTAAACATAGATCTTTCCAGTCTCAGATCACTATTGCTTGTTTTTTTTGTTTGTTTTTCAGCATTTATCAACCCCAATAAGACAATACAAACAATTCCAGTATTTTAAAGAAACTGTATTTTAATTCCTGGCATCAGCCAGGAATGACTTTGAAAAATAAATGTATTGTTCCTCAAAAACAGACATGCATGATTTGGCTGAAATGTTCATCTCAAGCTTGAGATCAACAACACAGATGCACCAGAAAAGGAAAAAAGGTCCAAAATACCCCAGTCTGGGGTTAGCCTAACGTCAACTATGTCTCTGCATACAAGACCCCAGTCTGGGGTTAGCCTAACGTTAACTGTGTCTCTGCATACAAGACCCCAGTCTGGGGTTAGCCTAACGTTAACTGTGTCTCTGCATACAAGACCCCAGTCTGGGGTTAGCCTAACGTTTACTGTGTCTCTGCATACAAGACCCCAGTCTGGGGTAGCCTAACGTTAACTGTGTCTCTGCATACAAGACCCCAGTCTGGGGGTAGCCTAACGTTTACTGTGTCTCTGCATACAAGACCCCAGTCTGGGGTAGCCCAACGTTAACTGTGTCTCTGCATACAAGACCCCAACGTTACTGTGTCTCTGCATACAAGACCCCAGTCTGGGGTTAGCCCAATGTTAACTGTGTCTCTGCATACAAGACCCCAGTCTGGGGTTAGCCCAATGTTAACTGTGTCTCTGCATACAAGACCCCAGTCTGGGGTAGCCCAACGTTAACTGTGTCTCTGCATACAAGACCCCAGTCTGGGGTTAGCCTAACGTTTACTGTGTCTCTGCATACAAGACCCCAGTCTGGGGTAGCCCAACGTTTACTGTGTCTCTGCATACAAGACCCCAGTCTGGGGTTAGCCCAATGTTAACTGTGTCTCTGCATACAAGACCCCAGTCTGGGGTAGCCCAACGTTAACTGTGTCTCTGCATACAAGACCCCAGTCTGGGGGTAGCCTAACGTTTACTGTGTCTCTGCATACAAGACCCCAGTCTGGGGTTAGCCTAACGTTAACTGTGTCTCTGCATACAAGACCCCAGTCTGGGGTTAGCCTAACGTTAACTGTGTCTCTGCATGCATACAAGACCCCAGTCTGGGGTAGCCTAACGTTAACTGTGTCTCTGCATACAAGACCCCAGTCTGGGGTTAGCCCAATGTTAACTGTCTCTGCATACAAGACCCCAGTCTGGGGTTAGCCCAATGTTAACTGTGTCTCTGCATACAAGACCCCAGTCTGGGGTAGCCCAACGTTAACTGTGTCTCTGCATACAAGACCCCAGTCTGGGGTAGCCTAACGTTAACTGTGTCTCTGCATACAAGACCCCAGTCTGGGGTTAGCCCAATGTTAACTGTTAACCCCAGTGTCTCTGCATACAAGACCCCAGTCTGGGGTAGCCCAACGTTAACTGTGTCTCTGCATACAAGACCCCAGTCTGGGGTAGCCTAACGTTAACTGTGTCTCTGCATACAAGACCCCAGTCTGGGGTTAGCCCAATGTTAACTGTCTCTGCATACAAGACCCCAGTCTGGGGTTCAGTCTGGGGTAGCCTAACGTTAACTGTGTCTCTGCATACAAGACCCCAGTCTGGGGTTAGCCCAATGTTAACTGTCTCTGCATACAAGACCCCAGTCTGGGGTTAGCCCCTGTGTCTCTGCATACAAGACCCCAGTCTGGGGTTAGCCTAACGTTTACTGTGTCTCTGCATACAAGACCCCAGTCTGGGGTAGCCTAACGTTTACTGTGTCTCTGCATACAAGACCCCAGTCTGGGGTAGCCTAACGTTTACTGTGTCTCTGCATACAAGACCCCAGTCTGGGGTAGCCTAACGTTTACTGTGTCTCTGCATACAAGACCCCAGTCTGGGGTTAGCCTAACGTTAACTGTGTCTCTGCATACAAGACCCCAGTCTGGGGTTAGCCTAACGTTAACTGTGTCTCTGCATACAAGACCCCAGTCTGGGGTAGCCAGCACGCAGCTCTCTCTTCACCACAACGGTCCGGTACAGCGACCACAACACTGCAGCCGCAGCACCGATCCCCCTGCCAACCTCTCGTTCCATCCTCCCCTCACTCGTGAACAAGAACCCGAAATGCTTAAACTCCTCCACTTGAGGCAAGGACTCACTCCCGACCCAGAGCTCAGAGCATGTCGTAGCAAATACACTCCAATACCTTTCTAGACAAAGCTCTCAATTTACTGGTCAATCTACGTTCCGACTCTTACCTATGGTCACGAGCTTTGGGTAGTGACCGAAAGAATGAGATCGCGAATACAAGCGGCTGAAATGAGTTTTCTCCGCAGGGTGTCTGGGCTCTCCCTTAGAGATAAGGTACGGAGCACAGTCATCCGGGAGGGGCTCGGAGAGTCACTGCTCCTCCACGTAGAGAGGAGCCAGCTGAGGTGGTTCGGGCATCTGGTTCGATGCCACCTGGGCGCCTGCCTAGGGAGGCGCTGGGCATGTCCAACTGGGAGGAGGCCCCGGGGAAGACCCAGGACACGCTGGAGAGATTATATCTCTCGGCTGTCCTGGGAACACCTTGGTGTCCCCCCCAGAAGAGCTGGAAGAGGTGGCTGGGGAGAGGGAAACCTGGGCCTCTTTGCTTAGGCTACTGCCCCCGCGACCCGGACCCGGATAAGCGGAAGAAAATGGATGGATGGATGGATGGATGCTCTGAGCTTTTGGGAGGACTGAAGTGTCTGCATACAAAGCAATTCACTGCGTCTGAATTTTTTTGAATATTGAAGCCAGTGCTGGATATTGCACCAGGCCGCCATTACGCCACCTCCGTGTTTTTTCTTTCAAGCAACCACAAACCTACAAATAGATACCCAATAAATAGTCTAGAGAGTTCAACACCACGAACCTGATGTCTCTGTGCTTGTGGATGCAGCTCTTTCTGTGCCCCTCACACTCTTGAGATGTTCATCTGTATCTCGCTGCTCTGTGTCCTGAAACACTCTCAGCATCTCCAACTGACTATTCGTCCTGCTCATTATGTGCAGTCACCATAGATGCAGTTAGGTCCAAATATATTTGGACAGACATTTTTCAAATTTTGGTTCTATATATTACCACAATGAATTTTGAACAAAACAATTCAGATGCAGTTGAAGTTCAGACTTTCAAATGACTGCATAAAAACATGAGGAACAAAAGCATCTTTTAAACACAATCCCTTCATTTCAGAAACTCAAAAGTAATTGGACAGATTAAATAATTGTAAATAAAATGTTAATTTCTAGGGTTAGGGTTAGGGTGAAAACCCTTTGTTGGTAATGACTGCCTGAAGTCTTGAACACCACCAGACGCTGTGTTTCCTCCTTTTTAATGCTCTGCCAGCAAGTCAGTCTTTAACAAGTGAAATGCGTGTTTAATTTCTCGGGTGAGTTTTTTCTGTTGTTGCAGCTTACGGACGGCTTGTTTCACCTGCAGCTCCTCTGACCGCATGTTTTCTTCACAGCAAAACCTTCCAAGTGCAAACACCACACCTCAAAGCATCTCCAGGCCTTTTATCTGCTTGAGAATGACATAAAGGGATTGCCCACACCTGTCCATGAAATAGCATTTGAGTCCAATTACTTTTGGTCCCTTTAAAAACAGGGTGGCACATGTTAAGGAGCTGAAACTCCTAAACCCTTCATCCAGTTGTAAGGTGGATACCCTCAAACGAAAGCTGAATGTCTGGACTTTATGTCCATGTACATTATATAACTATAACTGAATGTTTCAGTAAACGGGTAAAAAGACAAAATTTGTGTCAGTGTCCAAATATATATGGACCTAACTGTATATGGCTACTGCAGAAATACCATCGTAGTGTGACACTTGTTTTTTGCTCTATAGTTCTTTCCAAAAATGAAGAGAAAATGTGACATAATGCACTTAAAAAAATTTAATTATTAGAGACAATTGTGCAGAAAGTCAGAGCCAGAGAATTCAGGTGGGGGAAGAGCTGTGAGTGCACATAATGAGCAGGAGTTACAGCTATGAGCTGTGAGCAGGAGTTACAGCTATGAGCTGTGAGCAGGAGTTACGGCTATGAGCAGGAGTTACGGCTGTGAGCAGGAGTTACAGCTATGAGCTGTGAGCAGGAGTTACGGCTATGAGCTGTGAGCAGGAGTTACGGCTATGAGCTGTGAGCAGGAGTTACGGCTATGAGCTGTGAGCAGGAGTTACGGCTATGAGCTGTGTGCAGTTACAGCTATGAGCTGTGAGCAGGAGTTACGGCTATGAGCTGTGAGCAGGAGTTACGATGAGCTGTGAGCAGGAGTTACGGCTATGAGCTGTGAGCAGGAGTTACGGCTATGAGCTGTGCAGGAGTTACGGCTATGAGCTGTGAGCAGGAGTTACGGCTATGAGCTGTGAGCAGGAGTTACAGCTATGAGCTGTGAGCAGGAGTTACAGCTATGAGCTGTGAGCAGGAGTTACAGCTATGAGCTGTGAGCAGGAGTTACGGCTATGAGCTGTGAGCAGGAGTTACAGCTATGAGCTGTGAGCAGGAGTTACGGCTATGAGCTGTGAGCAGGAGTTACGGCTATGAGCTGTGAGCAGGAGTTACAGCTATGAGCTGTGCAGGAGGAGTTACAGCTATGAGCTGTGAGCAGGAGTTACGGCTATGAGCTGTGAGCAGGAGTTGAGCAGAAGCTATGAGCTGTGAGCAGGACAGCTTGAGCTGTGAGCAGGAGTTACGGCTATGAGCTGTGTGCAGGAGTTACGGCTATGAGCTGTGAGCAGGAGTTACGGCTATGAGCTGTGAGCAGGAGTTACGGCTATGAGCTGTGAGCAGGAGTTACGGCTATGAGCTGTGAGCAGGCAGGAGGAGTTACGGCTATGAGCTGTGAGCAGGAGTTACGGCTATGAGCTGTGAGCAGGAGTTACGGCTATGAGCTGTGAGCAGGAGTTACGGCTATGAGCTGTGAGCAGGAGTTACGGCTATGAGCTGTGAGCAGGAGTTACGGCTATGAGCTGTGTGCAGGAGTTACGGCTATGAGCTGTGAGCAGGAGTTACAGCTATGAGCTGTGAGCAGGAGTTACGGCTATGAGCTGTGAGCAGGAGTTACAGCTATGAGCTGTGATGTTCACACCTCATTTAGGGGAGTGCAAGGGTGTTGTGACAGGGGCCGTTTTTGATCCCTTAATCCACAGATATCGGAACAACCCCACAGATCACTTTAGAGGGCACAGACGTCTCAGGAGGGACCAGACTACTGTGTGAAACTACAGGCTGGAAGTCTGCGCCTGAGCTACAGTGGTTCAGTGGTGGAGCAGAACGTCCTGCTGGAGATAAGGAGACCCACCGAGACAACAGACTCTACACCGTCAGACACCGCATCACTGCACACAACGGTGGCACCTTCATCTGCAGAGTCAGACAGCATCCCATGATGAAGATGCATATCAACCTCTCTGGTACGTTACAGTGCACGATTGAATAACACTGGTAACCGAGCAGATATGAGCACCACAGACCGCCCACTTCTTACATCTCACACTGTAGAAAATTATGATTCTACAGGTCATAGTTTAAAATATTCAACTGCTATCATTTTTGATGCTTTATGCTTTAATAATTGTACTTAGAGTGCAACAGTAGCCTATTTGTATATGGTCTTTTAGCACTTATTATGGTATCTGAGCCTTTGCAGTATATACGGTCTGTTAGCACAAAGATATCAAGTACTTCACCATGATGGTCACATCAGTAATGACACCAGAGTGATGCTGGTATTATTAGTAATGACACCAGAGTGATGCTGGTATTACATTAGTAATGACACCAGAGTGATGCTGGTATTACATCACTAATGACACCAGAGTGATGCTGGTATTACATCAGTAATGACACCAGAGTGATGCTGGTATTACATTAGTAATGACACCAGAGTGATGCTGGTATTACATTAGTAATGACACCAGAGTGATGCTGGTATTACATTAGTAATGACACCAGAGTGATGCTGGTATTACATCACTAATGACACCAGAGTGATGCTGGTATTACATCAGTAATGACACCAGAGTGATGCTGGTATTACATCACTAATGACACCAGAGTGATGCTGGTATTACATCACTAATGACACCAGAGTGATGCTGGTATTACATCACTAATGACACCAGAGTGATGCTGGTATTACATCACTAATGGCACCAGAGTGATGCTGGTATTACATCACTAATGTTACACCATGACTGTAGGACAGCGGGTAGGAGCTTAAAGAGAGTCCGTTGCATGATGCAGGAAATCGAAGCATCTTGGACGTTTATTTCATTTCCTTACTGTCCAGTCCTAACTGTTCCTAACTGTTTTGCTTTGTTGAGCTCAAAATTTAAATAAACTATGCAACAAACAAACAAATATGGCCAATTAACTCCAATTCTCAAATCACTTACTCATGGCAATCGTTCAGAAATCGCTAATAGTCCCAAACCCACACTTCAACCACTGTAATCAGGGATGTCCCCCTCTCATTATGAGCTTACCTCTCTCTTATAGCCTGAGCCATTCTCCCTAAAAATATATATAAATTCCTACATCTTTCCTTTATCATACATGCTACCATTTACCATCAACATCTTATTTATTATCCCAAACATATTAAAAAACAAATATATTAAAATAAATTCTTATCAAATAACTCAGGATCTTTCCTTTATCCCTCCATCATGTGCAATGGTCTGATCCAATTATGAACCTCCACCTCCTACAACCACACCATTACAACCTCCACCTCCTACAACCACACCATTACAACCTCCACCTCCTACAACCACACCCATACAACCTCCACCTCCTACAACCACACCCATACAACCTCCACCTCCTACAACCACACCGTTACAACCCCCACCTCCTACAACCACACCGTTACAACCTCCACCTCCTACAACCACACCCATACAACCTCCACCTCCTACAAACACACCCATACAACCTCCACCTCCTACAACCACACCCATACCCCAACCCACCTGTTATAACCCCCACCTCCTACAAACACACCGTTATAACCCCCACCTCCTACAACCACACCGTTACAACCCCCACCTCCTACAACCACACCGTTACAACCCCCACCTCCTACAACCACACCGTTACAACCCCCACCTCCTGCCAATCTCTCTCATTACCCTACTGGCTACACCAGGTCAGTATAGTAAACATGTACATTTACATTTATCAACATTATAACATAAAAATAAAAACATTCCTACATTCAATTACAATCATTATTTTTTCATGAATGGGTTTTTCTATCAGTGCTCAAAAATAAAATATTACAATCATTCCTTATCCACGTCGTTTTATTAATGATCACTGTCCTTCCCATGGAACAGGCGATTGCTCTGTTACAGTGAGGCTGGTATCACAGTCTCTAATGACATGATGTCATATACAGTCTATGAGAACAGCAACAGTGTTTGTTGCCATGGTGATACCTGCTTATGTCACCATGTAGGGTAATGTAAGAACAGTAGCTTTTGTGATCTTTATAGAGCAAATCTCTCTTATGATGTGCTAAGATGGTATTTAACATTATGTTTTTCTCCTACTTAAAGACTTGTGTGATTGTAGAGATGGACATTTAATTTGAGTGTTTTTGTTTGTTTCCAGATCATTTCTCAAACAATGACTACACAACCATTATATTGATTGTAGTGCTGTGTGTAGTTGTGGCTGTTGCACTTTGGGGTGTATGCAGACATTAAAGACGACTCTTACAGAGAGGTAAACCTACACTACAGTCCTCACAGAGAGCTACACCTGCACTACAGTCCTCACAGAGAGCTACACCTGCACTACAGTCCTCACAGAGAGCTACACCTGCACTACAGTCCTCACAGAGAGCTACACCTGCACTACAGTCCTCACAGAGAGCTACACCTGCACTACAGTCCTCACAGAGAGCTACACCTGCACTACAGTCCTCACAGAGAGCTACACCTGCACTAGTCCTATCAGACAATAAAAGTCAAATCAAATCACTTTTATTGTCATGTCACATTAGCACAGGTGTGAATGGTGAATAAAAGCTTGGGTGCATAGTCCCTCATAATGTGCACACACACATTATTGTACAGAATAATATCAAAAGTATAAAATCAAAAGTACAAAATAGAATGTAAAATAAAATACAGTATTTACAATGCCTTGCGAAAGTATTCGGCCCCCTTGAACTTTTCAACCTTTTGCCACATTTCAGGCTTCAAACAAAGATATAAAATTTAAGTGGGACACAATCGTGAAGTGGAACAAAATTTATTGGATATTTTAAACTGTTTTAACAAATAAAAAACTGAAAAGTGTGGTGTGCAATATTATTCGGCCCCTTTACTTTCAGTGCAGCAAATTCACTCCAGAAGTTCAGTGAGGATCTCTGAATGAGCCAATGTTGTCCTAAATGACTGATGATGATAAATACAACCCACCTGTGTGTAATCAAGTCTCCGTATAAATGCACCTGCTCTGTGAGAGTCTCAGGGTTCTGTTTAAAGCACAGAGAGCATCATGAAGACCCAGGAAGACACCAGGCAGGTCCAAGATCCTGTTGTGGAGAAGGTTAAAGCTGGATTTGGATACAAAAAGATTTCCCCAGCTTTAAACATCTCATGGAGCACTGCGCAAGCGATCATATTGACGTGAAAGGAGTATCAGACCACTGCAAACCTCCCAAGACCCGGCCGTCCCTCTAAACTTTCATCTCAAACAAGGAGAAGACTGATCAGAGATGCAGCCAAGAGGCCCATGATCACTCTGGAGGAAGTGCAGAGATCTACAGCTGAGGTGGGAGAGTCTCTACACAGCACAAATCTGGCCTTTATGGAAGACTGGCAAGAAAAAAGACATTTCTCAAAGATATCCATAAAAAGTCTTGTTTAAAGTTTGCCACAAGCCACCTGGGAGACACGCCAAACGTGGCAGAAGGTGCTCTGGTCAGATGAAACCAAAATGGAACTTTTTGGCCACAATGCAAAACGATATGTTTGGCGTAGAAGCCACACAGCTCCTCACCCTGAACACACCATCCCCACTGTCAAACATGGTGGTGGCAGCATCATGGTTTGGGCTGCTGTTCTTCAGCAGAGACAGGGAAGATGGTTCAAATTGATGGGAAGATGGATGGAGCCAAATACAAGACCATTCTGGAAGAAAACCTGTTTGAGTCTGCAAAAGACCTGAGACTGGGAAGGAGATTTATCTTCCAACAAAACAATGATCCAAAACGTACAGCAAAATCTACAATGGAATGGTTCACAAATAAGCGTATCCAGGTGTTAGAATGGCCAAGTCAAAGTCCAGACCTGAATCCAATCGAGAATCTGTGGAAAGAGCTGAAAACTGCTGTTCACAAACGCTCTCCATCCAACCTCACTGGGCATGAGCTGTTTTGCAAGGAAGAATGTGCAATAATTTCAGCCTCTCGATGTGCGACACTGATAGAGACACATATACAATATACAAACCCCGAGCGACGTGCCGCTGTAATCGCAGCAAAGGCGGCACTACAAAGTATTAACGCAAGGGGGCTGAATAATATTGCACACCCCACTTTTCAGTTTTGTTAAAAAAGTTTAAAAATATCCAATAATTTTTGTTACACTTCACGATTGTGTCCCACTTGTATAAAATTAAAATTTTATATCTTTGTTTGAAGCCTGAAATATGGCAAAAGGTTGAAAAGTTCAAGGGGGCTGAATACTTTCACAAGGCATTGTAAATATGTACAATGTAACATGTACACGCTAGCACCATAAATATTAAACATAGTGACTTGGAGTGAATATGGAGTTGAAGTCCTGCTGTGTGATGTCCTGGGGAAAGAAGCTGTTTCAACCGGCTGGTTCTTGTCTGAACGCTTCTGAACCTCTTACCACTCTGCATCCTCGTGAACTGGCAATGACTTGGGTGGGTGGGACTTTAAGCCTCTGGTGGTTCTGCTCAGGCAGCGCTGGTCTACAGATCCTGCAGGTTTGGCGTTTGAGCCCCGGGGAGGTGCTGCGCTATCTGAACCTCCCTCTGCACCCTACGTGCAGGTCCCGTACCAGGTGGTGATGCTGTAGATACTGTACTGGGTGGATATAAACTCATACTGGTGTAGATTCTGTACTGGGTGGATATGTAAACTCATACTGGTGTAGATACTGTACTGGGTGGATATAAACTCATACTGGTGTAGATTCTGTACTGGGTGGATATTTAAACTCATACTGGTGTAGATGCTGTACTGGGTGGATATATAAACTCATACTGGTGTAGATTCTGTACTGGGTGGATATTTAAACTCATACTGGTGTAGATTCTGTACTGGGTGGATATTTAAACTCATACTGGTGTAGATACTGTACTGGGTGGATATTTAAACACATACTGGTGTAGATACTGTAATGGGTGGATATTTAAACACATACTGGTGTAGATACTGTACTGGGTGGATATTTAAACTCATACTGGTGTAGATACTGTACTGGGTGGATATTTAAACTCATACTGGTGTAGATACTGTACTGGGTGGATATTTAAACAGTGAGTCCAAGAAGTATTTGATCCCTTGTTGATTTTCTTTGTTTGCCCACTAATAAAGACACTATCCTTCTGCACTTTTAATGGTAGATATATTCTAACATGGAGAGACAGAATATTAAAAAAGAAAATCCAGAAAATAAATCTAAGGAATATATATTAATTGATTTGTATTTCATGGAGTGAAATAAGTATTTGATCCCTCTTGGGAAACACACTCAATACTTAGTGGCAAAGCCTTTGTTTGCAAGCACAGCGGTGAGACGTTTGTTGTAGTTAACCACAAGTTTAGCACACACACCAGGGGGAATTTTGGCCCACTCTTCTTTGCAGATCCTCTCTAAATCATGAAGGTTGGTGGGCTGTCGCTTGGCAACTCTGACCTTCAGCTCCCTTCATAGATTTTCGATCGGATTGAGGTCTGGCGACTGGCTTGGCCACTCCATGACCTTAATGTGATGTTTCTTGAGCCAATCCTTTGTTGCCTTTGCTGTATGTTTAGGGTCGTTATCATGTTGGAAGACCCAACCACGGCCCATTTTCAGATTCCTGGCAGAGGGGAGGAGGTTGTCCCTCAGGATTGTACGGTACATGGCTCCATCCATCTTCCCAGTGATGCGGTGAAGTAGCCCTGTACCCTTGGCAGAGAAACACCCCCAAAACATTATGCTTCCACCTCCATGCTTGACGGTGGGCACAGTGTTCTTGGGGTCATAGGCAGCATTTTTCTTCCTCCACACATGGCGGGTGGAGTTGAGGCCAAAATTCAATTTTGGTCTCGTCTGACCACAAAACCTTCTCCCAATAACTTGCTTCATCTTTCAAATGATCATTGGCATACTTGAGGCGCGCCTCCACATGTGCTCTCTTCAGCAGGGGTACCTTTCGGCCACTGCAGGATGTGAATCCATTGTTGCGCAAAGTGTTGCCAATTGTTTCCTTGCAAACTGTGGTCCCAGCTGCCTTCAGGTCATTTGCTAACTCCTGCCGAGTGGTTGCAGGACGATTTCTGACCGTTCTCAGCATCATTGCCACCCCACGAGGCGAAATCTTCTTTGGAGCACCGGGCCGAGGTCTGTTGATTGTCATGTTATACTCTTTAAACTTTCTGATAATTGCACCAATAGTTGTTACTTTCACATCCAACACCTTACTAATCTTTTTGTAGCCCATTCCAGCTTTGTGAAGGTCAACTATTCTGACTCTGAGGTCCTGTGACAGCTCTTTGGTTTTACCCATGTTGGAGACTTGAAATCTGTGTGATCTGTCAGATTCTGTGGACAGGTGTTTTTCACAAAAGTGATTAGTGAGAACAGGTGGCTTCAGGTCAGGTAACAAGTTGATTGGGAGTGTCTAACTGGTCTGTAAAAGCCAGAACTGGTAATGAATACTAAGGGATCAAATACTTATTTCACTCCATGAAATACAAATCAATTAATATATATTCCTTAGATTTATTTTCTGGATTTTCTTTTTAATATTCTGTCTCTCCATGTTAGAATATATCTACCATTAAAAGTGCAGAAGGATAGTGTCTTTATTAGTGGGCAAACAAAGAAAATCAACAAGGGATCAAATACTTCTTGGACTCACTGTAAACACATACTGGTGTAGATACTGTACTGGGTGGATATTTAAACTCTCATGTTTTGTGTTTCTCTCTTTTCAGCACGAGGACAAAAGGATTCCCTCCACCATGTGGTTCCCATGGTGACCACACCCTGTGATCTCTGACTCCTCCCCTTTTCAGCTTCTTGTTTTGCTCATGTTTTGGTAACGTTCACGCACTGCTCACTTCAAACCAGCATCCTTCTGTCCTGGGATTTGGGAAACCACCACAGTACGTTTCAGTACTGTACTGGGTGGATATGTAAACTCATACTGGTGTAGATGCTGTACTGGGTGGATATTTAAACTCATACTGGTGTAGATACTGTACTGGGTGGATATTTAAACTCATACTGGTGTAGATACTGTACTGGGTGGATATAAACTCATACTGGTGTAGATACTGTACTGGGTGGATATAAACTCATACTGGTGTAGATACTGTACTGGGTGGATATTTAAACTCTCATGTTTGCTGATGTTTTGTGTTTCTCTCTTTTCAGCATGAGGACAAATGGATTACCTCCATTCCTCTCTACAGGAACGTACACTATATTGCCAAAAATCGCTCACCCATCCAAATGATCAGAATCAGGTGTTCCAATCACTTCCATGGCCACAGGAGTATAAAATTAACCACCTCGGCATGCAGACTGTTTTTACAAACGTGTGAAAGAATGGGTCGCTCTCAGGCGCTCTGTGAATTCCAGCGTGGAACTGTGAAAGGATGTCACCTGTGCAACAAATCCAGTCGTGAAATTTCCTCCCTCCTAAATATTCCACAGGCAACTGTCAGCTGTATTATAAGAAAATGGAAGTGTTTGGGAACGACAGAAACTCAGCCATGAAGTGGTAGGACACAAACTGACGGAGCGGGGTCAGCAGATGCTGAAGCGCATAGTGCAAAGAGGTCACCAACTTTCTGCAGAGTCAATCACTACAGACATCCAAACTTCATGTGGCCTTCAGATTAGCTCAAGAATGTGCAGAGAGTGTGCAGAGAGCTTCATGGAATGGGTTTCCATGGTCGAGCAGCTTCACCAAGCCAAACATCACCAAGTGCAATGCAAAGCTGGACTCTAAAGCAGTGGAGGTGCGTTCTCTGGAGTGACGAATCACGCTTCTCCATCTGGCCATCTGACGGACGAGTCTGGGTTTGGCGGTTGCCAGGAGAACGGTACTTGTCTGACTGCATCGTGCCAAGTGTAAAGTTTGGTGGAGGGCGGATTATGGTGTGGGGTTGTTTTTCAGGAGCTGGGCTTGGCCCCTTAGTTCCAGTGAAAGGACCTCTGAATGCTTCAGCATACCAAGACATTTTGGACAATTCCATGTTCCCAACTTTGTGGGAACAGTTTGAGCTGCCCCTTCCTCTTCCAACATGACTGCACCAGTGCACAAAGCAAGGTCCATAAAGACATGGATGGCAGAGTGTGGTGTGGATGAACTTAAATGGCAACATAGGAACTATTTAACTTGAAGTTAAATATGTCACCTATGCTAAGGTTAACTATGTCAGCTGTGCTAAGGTTAAACATGTCAGCTGTGCTAAAGGTTAAACATGTCAGCTGTGCTAAAGGTTAAACATGTCAGCTGTGCTAAAGGTTAAACATGTCAGCTGTGCTAAAGGTTAAACATGTCAGCTGTGCTAAAGGTTAAGCATGTCAGCTGTGCTAAAGGTTAAACATGTCAGCTGTGCTAAAGGTTAAGCATGTCCGCTGTGCTAAAGGTTAAACATGTCAGCTGTGCTAAAGGTTAAACATGTCAGCTGTGCTAAAGGTTAAACATGTCAGCTGTGCTAAAGGTTAAGCATGTCCGCTGTGCTAAAGGTTAAACATGTCCGCTGTGCTAAAGGTTAAACATGTCAGCTGTGCTAAAGGTTAAACATGTCAGCTGTGCTAAAGGTTAAGCATGTCAGCTGTGCTAAAGGTTAAACATGTCAGCTGTGCTAAAAGGTTAAGCATGTCCGCTGTGCTAAAGGTTAAACATGTCAGCTGTGCTAAAGGTTAAACATGTCAGCTGTGCTAAAGGTTAAACATGTCAGCTGTGCTAAAGGTTAAACATGTCAGCTGTGCTAAAGGTTAAACATGTCAGCTGTGCTAAAGGTTAAGCATGTCTGCTGTGCTTTGGCCTGGTGGTCAGAGCTCATGTTTCCTCCTGTCCTGTGTAGGGCAGCAGCCTTCAGCCTTCATCACAACCACAAATAAACATCTGTGTCTATGGTGTGTGCACAGGTGTTACACTGGGCCTAAGAGGAGTATAGACAGGACTTAATCTGGGTTTAATGGGAGTGTGGATGGACTTAGTCTGGGTTTAATGGGAGGGTTGATGGAGTTAGTTTGGATTTAAGGGGGAGTGTGGATGGAGTTTGTCTGCATTAAATGGGATAGGGTTTTGTTATAAGTCTGGGTTTAGGGTGTAGGGGTTTCACCTACTAATCCTTTAAGTGGATAGGATTCATTTAATTTTAAATTTTTATCAGTCTCATTCAAATTAAACCAGAATCCCAATATGTAGTTCTCAACTAAAAGGTTATTGTAACGCTGAGCGAGTCGTGGATTTACGTGACGGACACAAGCGCTGAGATGAGCGAGATTTATTGTGAGACATACCAGAACACGAGACGTAACCTACACGTAAAGACATAATCAAAACAGGGAAACACTAGCTAACTTAAACTGAACACGAAAGGGAACTTTAAACATACACGAAGCTGAAACAGAATCAATGTTTTAATTATTAATGTTATTAAGGTTTGGTATCTGAAGGATTAAACTATGAAATCTTTGGAGATTTTGGCAACAACCACCTTTTGAATGAAATCAACACGTCACTTGGTGAAAATAAATGATACATTTATTTAAAACCAACTATTCTAAAACAAACAGCATCAACAACAAGGAGCAGTATATTTACAGTGAAGACTCAACATCTAGTGTGTGTGAATGTGTAGAAAGGGGAGGAGAGTAAATATGAATGTGCTCATGTGAGCGTGCGCTTGAGGGGGCGGGTTTGTTATCTCTGTTCTCCTATGGGAACAAATCATGGGTGCCGACTTCAAACAGTAGAGCTTGTTGATCTTGTTGATACTGCTCTAACTCCAGGGGGTTATTCGAGAAAGCAGGTTTAACATACTCTAAACCTAACCAGAACGCGGGTTTAAGATACTCTTAAACTCTTAATACTCTTGCTCCATACAAATTCAATTATTTTCACTAGTAAGAATGTAATGGCCAATTCTTGGCCAGAACATAATGTTCTTACATGTAAAAATGACCTTTTTCTAGTAAAAAATCAGAAATGAATTTTTACTAGTAAGAATTAAATTTTACTAGTATAAATGTAATTTTGATATTAAAAATTTAATTGTTACTAGTAAAAATGCCATTTTTATTTAATTTATTTAAATACATTTAATTATTTCTACTCACCCTACTAGTTGAAATTCAATTTTACATGTAAGAATTTAATTTTTCTAGTAAAAATAACATTTCTATTGGTGAAAAATGAATTATTACTTGAAATAATTTCATTTATGCTATCAAGAATTACATTTATGCTAGTGGAAATAAAATCTTCAAACGTCTAAATTGAATTTCTGATATCAAGAAAAATGGGAATAAAATCTAAAACGCCTTGCAGCCATTTGAGATTGTTTCAGTGGTTGGTTGATAATTAACAAACAATAATTACATAAATGTTTATACCACAGATCAGCCTGTAAATGTGTTTATTCTTCCTGTTCCGCTGTATTCCTCTATAACCTACACATGTATGTCATCGCCGTTCATGTCCCTCGTGCAGAGGAAGCGTCTCTTTGCGTGCGCGTTCCATTCATGGAAGTCAGGCTAATATGAGCACGTGCAACGTCTCGTCTGGGGGACGTCGGGGATGGTGAACACGGACTTTCCACCTGCATGAGGCGAACATCACTGATTGGACTGCATAGCTTTCTGTGCGCCTATGGGAACTGTAAAAACGGCCATGCAAATCGACAGGACACAATGTCACTTCTCATTTCGTTCACACAAAGTACAAACACACAGGTTTTATGAAACACTAAACGCAAATTTTACTGTGTAGTTCTTCAACTCAGACACTGATCAAAACAAACCGTCAGTCAGATTTTTCACATTCGCATTAAAACATTAAAACAAAAATCACCCCCACCCTCCCAAGATGGTACTTTTGTTGAATCTCTGTGACGTCACCATCCCGCGACTATAAAAGGCGACCCGCTGACGGTCACTGTCATTACTGCATAATCAAAATGCCCAGAAGGGTCAGACGCAGCGTTTCACGCCCCGTCCGCAGGCGCAGGCGTACAAGGGCCACGCGCAGGCGCAGACGTGGGGGCAGGAGGAGGCGATAATCTCCATTCTCGAGACTGAAGGAGTCTTGCGGACGGAGAGTTCACGCGCTCTGCAGTCTTTGTAGTTTGAATAAACTGACATAATTGGCTTTAACCACAAGGGGAACATAGTCGTTTTTCTACAACGCTTTAAAATACTCAGTGCGCCTGAAAGCAGAATTCAAACGTCACACAGACAAACTTGATGTTATGTCAAGCACAATCACCAATCAAATCAGGGTTTGAACAGACAGTCACAGTTCCGGTGTAATAATACATGTCTCATATTCTCATTACTGAAGGTACTTTCAGTATTTTGTTGTTTTCAAGTTGAAGTACTGGAGAGAGATGTTTGAACACTATCAAGAAGGATCCCACATGCTCTTTCAAGTACACAATATAAGGAAAACAAACAATAATTAATTATATAAAAATATAAAATTAATAGTTATATGAAACAAAATGAAAAAAGTAAATAATTAATGGTAATAGTAAAATGAATAAATATATTTAATAATTCACGTTTTTATCAATTATACATATAATCGTCATGAGCATCTGTGTAAGAGTGTAAGAACAAGTGTAAGTAAAATAAAATATTCATAATAAAAAATAATACAAATAGCGTACAAATATTGTCCGCTACATGTAAATCTGAATTTGCCTTTATGTATAAATCTACTCTAAGTTACACAGTTAATGTTTGTTACTTTAGCCTGTGGGCTAACTGATTAGCATGTTTAGCAGTGTTATTTGTCCCCTGCAGGCGTCTGATCTCAAACGTCCCGTCTGGCTACAGACGGTTATTACAATCAAACATTCAAATGAGTCAACACAGTGGGCTCCGAGTTTTCGTTTACGAGGGCAAGTGTGTTCCGACAACGACACGTTATCGGTGGTTTGGTTTGATTTGGTTTGTGTTATTGGTGGTTTGTGTTGAGGTGGTTTGGTTTGGTTTTCGGGAAGATTAATTTTGCCATAGTCACGTGACATGGATGTTTGTACCCAAATTTAGAGGGGTTTCGAAAGGTTCACACAAGTCTTCAAAGTCGCTACAACTACAAAACGGTGAGATCATCTTCATTATTATTTATTTATTATTTCATCATTATATATTTTGCTACTTCTCATTTATATAAAAACCCAGTACTGTAGCCAGCTAGATCGCTGATTTATCTACAGAAGTGTGAAAGTAACAGGAATCGTGCCGCTATTCCGACGGGTGTGTTTCTTGTGTTCAGCTGATAAACTGCTGTTCAGGGATGAGTAAGATTAATTTAACAGTAACGGGAAACGGGACCCACAATCTAAAGCGAAATGTTATCGGCAACCTAATACGCAACAGCGATAAACAAATATTACTGCAAACGAAACAAATAATACATTACTTAAACACTGAAATTAATTTACAGGTAAGAAATGTGTGTAGTTTTAAATACAAACATCGCTAGTTTGACGTTTAAAGAAACTACAAAGCGCGACAACGCTACAAAGCAACAGCAGTTTAGTTGTCTCGGCTGTTTTATAGACATTTACGCAATAACGGCCTGGTTAGAAAAACAGCGCACACGCTCATTACGTCTTTATGCAGTTCTTAATGCTAATCGCGCTGCTATGCCGTAATTTATTTTCAAAATAAAAGTCATGCTCGACTGCACTGCGTTTTATAGTGTTTGATGGGTACAACTTATGTTGTATTGATTTTGTATCAATGTTAAAAACGAACTGATTCAAACTGCTGTCATCAAATATTTTACAAACGTTTTTTATTTCTATATCTATAGTGTAAATTATGTTTAGTCCTGGTGTAGTATAGGACCATGTTGTCTTACAGAGATGGAGTGTGTCTGGGTGATGATTCTGTTCCTCCACTGGTCTCTCTCAGGTACTGTAACCTCCAGGAAACCACATTTTTGGAATAAAATTCCTCTCATTTATCTGGAAATTTTCTTTGACCCTGATGAAAAACACTAATAAAATACCATATCTGTTCAAACACATGAGTATGTTTAAAGTCCAAAGACTGTTATTCTGCATGGAAATGCTGCTGTGTATTATCTCTGTGAATCTGAGGGAGAAACTGTACTCAGTTTGTTTGCTCTTGTATTTTATTAAATGTGTTCAGACATTGTTCATGGAGTCGGAGTCATGTCTGCGTAACAGCATGCAGGTTTGATTTTGTGGGGCACTGATAGTGAGACTGACACTTGGCCTACTGGTTCATGAGTGAATAACCACCCAGTTTATGTTGCTCTACAGGTGTCTGTAGGGATTTGATGTGTTTAACTCTCCACAGCACAGTAAATCATCAACAATTCAGGGTCATGATGAACCGAATCTGCTCAGTTTAAATATTTACACTGAACATATATTCATTGGTTCTTAATCAGATGGATTCCACAGTGTTCTGTCGTGACTGAATGTAATTCTGACCTGGGTAACTATATTCACTGAACAGGTCAGGCATAACTTTTCAGTGTTCCAATCAGATGGACCACAGTGTCTCCTTCTTGGTCTTACAGATGGTCGTGTTGCAAAAATATAACACAAGACTATTTTTAATATGCTGATCTTTGCAGTGAGGAAGAATATTTTGCACTTTTGATAAAAGATGTCATTGAAGAAATCATGGCCCAGTATTGTAATGGAGTGCAGTGCTGATGAATACATTTGATGAAAGCTACACTGTGTGGAGACGTTGTTTGGGAAGAAAGCTTTTTGTGAAGGTTTGGGACCCCTACCGTGGGCATACTGGAGTGATGCTATTATCCCTGCTAGCGCATAAGCTTCCTGTCTAGCCCGTCTTTCCCAAGAACACATTTTCTTGGAGCATTTATGTCTCTTCCTCGTTTATATACAGCAGTACTGTGCTGCCCGGTGAGGGAGAGGATGATGTTGGCAAGTGTGGGACTAATATACGATTATCTTATCTGATTTTCTTTACTAATAATTTTGTATTTTGTAATTTTTCTTATGTCACTTCTAATCAGTGTTCTCTGTGGAAAATGAAAAAAAAAAATAAAATTCAGATAATCTCCATGTTAAGGTGGAGATAATCCCCATGTTAAAACCAGTCCTTCTGTCCTGAGATTTGGGAAACCACCACAGTACGTTTCAGTACTGTACTGGGTGGATATGTAAACTCATACTGGTGTAGATACTGTACTGGGTGGATATGTAAACTCATACTGGTGTAGATACTGTACTGGGTGGATATAAACTCATACTGGTGTAGATACTGTACTGGGTGGATATTTAAACACATACTGGTGTAGATACTGTAATGGGTGGATATTTAAACTCATACTGGTGTAGATACTGTACTGGGTGGATATTTAAACTCATACTGGTGTAGATACTGTACTGGGTGGATATTTAAACTCATACTGGTGTAGATACTGTACTGGGTGGATATTTAAACTCATACTGGTGTAGATACTGTACTGGGTGGATATTTAAACACATACTGGTGTAGATACTGTACTGGGTGGATATTTAAACTCATACTGGTGTAGATACTGTACTGGGTGGATATTTAAACATATACTGGTGTAGATACTGTAGTGGGTGGATATTTAAACACATACTGGTGTAGATACTGTACTGGGTGGATATTTAAACACATACTGGTGTAGATACTGTAATGGGTGGATATTTAAACACATACTGGTGTAGATACTGTAGTGGGTGGATATTTAAACACATACTGGTGTATATACTGTACTGGGTGGATATTTAAACACATACTGGTGTAGATACTGTACTGGGTGGATATTTAAACACATACTGGTGTAGATGCTGTACTGGGTGGATATTTTGTAACGCAGTCCGGATCGGACTACTCGATGATCTTTATTAATGACGGACTCAAATGCCAAAACGCAAAATGGACAACCGAGGCCTCCGTAACTAAGACGGGAAACGAGAAAAAGAAAAAGAATAAATAACGGTAATAATACCGGGAAACAAAAAGGGGAAAAAAGAACAAAAGAAATAAACACTCACGGAGGAAAACTCAACGTGAGTGGAAACAATCAAAACCTAGAAAAAGGAGCAAAGCAAAAATACACGGTAAAATCAACGTGTCACACACCTAAGAGAAAACCTGCTCAGGGAAAAAGGTAATACGAAAATAACAAAGGATAGGAAGATATACAGGGAAGGAAAACTTGAGGAAGGCCAGGAAAGGGCGCAGGAATAAAGGATTCGAATAGACGGGAGCAAAATAAGAAAAGGGGAAGAAAGCTCCCCAGAATAATCGCCATACGTTGCCAACGCTGAAAAGAGAACAGAGGAATAGTCTCGCCAACCGTTGCCAACACTGAGAAGCGTAGAAAGAACAACAACAACTCAGTGATGAGTTCCTGCAGCCATCCACCTTAAGTAGAGAGGCGGACAGCTGCAGGTCGTCATCACTGATAGCAAATAGAATAATTAGACAACTAATTACCAAACTAATTAGGAGTTGACTTGCGCTCCCCCTCTAGCGGTGACAGGGGGAATGACCCGCAAGCCAGCTCTACTAGGGAGCTCGCGTTCCCCCTCTGGTGGTGACGGGGAAGCGGTCCTGGAGCGAACCCTGACATATTTAAACTCATACTGGTGTAGATACTGTACTGGGTGGATATTTAAACACATACTGGTGTAGATACTGTACTGGGTGGATATTTAAACACATACTGGTGTAGATACTGTACTGGGTGGATATTTAAACTCATACTGGTGTAGATACTGTACTGGGTGGATATTTAAACACATACTGGTGTAGATACTGTACTGGGTGGATATTTAAACACATACTGGTGTAGATACTGTACTGGGTGGATATTTAAACACATACTGGTGTAGATACTGTACTGGGTGGATATTTAAACTCATACTGGTGTAGATGCTGTACTGGGTGGATATTTAAACTCATACTGGTGTAGATACTGTACTGGGTGGATATTTAAACTCATACTGGTGTAGATACTGTACTGGGTGGATATTTAAACTCATACTGGTGTAGATACTGTACTGGGTGGATATTTAAACTCTCATGTTTTGTGTTTCTCTCTTTTCAGCACGAGGACAAAAGGATTCCCTCCACCATGTGGTTCCCATGGTGACCACACCCTGTGATCTCTGACTCCTCCCCTTTTCAGCTTCTTGTTTTGCTCATGTTTTGGTAACGTTCACGCACTGCTCACTTCACTGGGTACACTGGTGATCTGCTCACTTCACTGGGTACACTGGTGATCTGCTCACTTCACTAGGTACACTGGTGATCTGCTCACTTCACTGGGTACACTGGTGATCTGCTCACTTCACTAGGTACACTGGCACTTGGTACACTGGCGATCTCCTCACTTCACTGAAAAAAACCAGTTTGAGATGATTTGAGCTTTGTGACATGGTGTGTTATCCTACTGGAAGTAGCCATCAGAAGATGTGTGTACCTAATGAAGAGACCTTAGTCATACACTGCACTTGTGAAGGAGCTGTCGTGTGTGTGTGTGTGTGTTTAGTCTTTAGTATGAGAGGAGGACAGTTCTCCAGAGATTCTTCATAATGTTCCATTAAACACACCATGGCAGAACTACATCAGACCTACATCAGACAGAACTACAGTACATCAGAACTACATCAGAACTACATCAGACAGACCTACATCAAACAGACCTACATCAGACAGAACTACATCAGAACTACAGCAGACAGAACTACGTCAGACAGAACTACATCAGAACTACATCAGACAGAACTACATCAGAACTACAACAGAACTACATCAGACCTACATCAGACAGAACTACAGCAGGACATCCTTTATTTCTGTGTCCATATAAGCATAAAGACGTCTGAGCTAATTCACATAAACCTACATAAATCTGCAATCATGTAAGCATATGTATATTACTCCAGTATAATACACACTATATAATTATTGTTAAAAGTTTGTTTTGGGATTTTAAATATATGTTTGTAATCTGTTTGGTAAACATGGCCACTAGAGGGAGCCATATGTACATGAACTGCCTAGCAGGAAGCCTTTCCCTTCTGTTTGTAATGAACACATTTTTATATGAATGAATAAATATTTGCATATTATAAATTTACAGTAATAACTGTGTATTTCTACTTTTTCCAGTACTTTCTGTGGTCAGCGCATGTTTATTTTCAACAGTTTCTCTAGTTCTATAATTTGAAATGAGAAAAGGATATTTTTAAATATTTAAAAAGGATTTTTTACTGATATAAGAGTTTTCTCTACGAGACAGTTTTAGATGTCACTGAGAGCAGTTAGACAAGCCAGTGTGACAGTCATAGAAGGGTGGGAACCTTCAGCCTTCATCACAACCACAAACGTCTGTGTCTAGGGTGTGTGCACAGGTGTTACACTGGGCCTAAGAGGACTATAGACAGGACTTAGTCTGGGTTTAAGGGGAGTGTGGATGGAGTTAGTCTGGGTTTAAGGGGAGTGTGGATGGAGTTAGTCTGGGTTTAATGGGAGTGTTGATGGAGTTAGTCTGGATTAAGTAGGATAGGGTTCTGTTAGTCTGGGTCTAAGGGGAGAGAGGTCTGACTATAGTGTCTTCTGCAATCTTCCAGCTATAGTGCTGTGTTACATCCATCCTTGTGTGTGTGTGTGTGCATGTGTGTGTGTGCATGTGTGTGTGTCCTAATTCCTGTTTATTTCAGCATTTGATCCACCCCCTCCCGACGTCCCCATGTTCCCAGAAGCCGTCATCCCCTGCGACATTGTGGAAGTGGTCTATATGGAGGCAGCTTACGTGGAGGTGGTCTATAGAGGCAGCTTACGTGGAGGTGGTCTATGTGAAGGCAGCTTACGTGGAGGTGGTCTATGTGGAGGCAGCTTACGTGGAGGTGGTCTATGTGGAGGCAGCTTACGTGGAGGTGGTCTATGTGAAGGCAGCTTACGTGGAGGTGGTCTATGTGGAGGCAGCTTACGTGGAGGTGGTCTATGTGGAGGCAGCTTACGTGGAGGTGGTCTATGTGGTCTATATGGAGGCAGCTTACGTGGAGGTGGTCTATATAGAGGCAGCTTACGTGGAGGTGGTCTATGTGAAGGCAGCTTACGTGGTCTATGTGGGGGTGGTCTATGTGGGTTGTTCTATGTAGGGGTGGTCTATGTGGGGGTGTTCTATGTGATGGTGGTCTATGTGGGGGTGTTCTATGTGGGGGTGGTCTATGTGGGGGTGGTCTATGTGGGGGTGGTCTATGTGGGGGTGGTCTATGTGGGGGTGGTCTATGTGGGGGTGGTCTATGTGATGGTGGTCTGTGTGGAGTTGGTTCAGCCATAAAGGCCCATCGAGGACATCATTCGGGAGGCCTCGCCTTGCTTTGTCATTTGTGTGTTTCACTGTTTGCTTAGTCTGTTAGTCGCGTTTTCGCTCGCTCTGCTCTTTGTTTCCTTGTTTTAGTATTTCGATTCTTGATTTTGTACCGTTGCTATTGTGTAAATGCTTGTATTGTTATTTGTTCAGTTTGTGTAGTGCTCCAGGTGTAGAGTTGGCTGGTGTTTGTGTAGTTACCAGGTGTAGGTTTGGCTGGTGTTTGTGTAGTGCTCCAGGTGTAGAGTTGGCTGGTGTTTGTGTAGTGCTCCAGGTGTAGAGTTGGCTGGTGTTTGTGTAGTGCTCCAGGTGTAGAGTTGGCTGGTGTTTGTGTAGTGCTTGGTTAATGTTTGTTTGGTGTAGTTGGCTGGTGTTTGTGTAGTTACCAGGTGTAGGTTGGCTGGTGTTTGTGTAGTTGCTCCAGGTGTAGAGTTGGCTGGTGTTTGTGTAGTTACCAGGTGTAGGTGTTTATGTGGTGTTTTGGTTAATGTTTGTGTAGCTAGCAGGTGTAGGTTTGGCTGGTGTTTGTGTAGTTACCAGGTGTAGGTTTGGCTGGTGTTTGTGTAGTGCTCCAGGTGTAGGTTTGGCTGGTGTTTGTGTAGTTACCAGGTGTAGGTTTGGCTGGTGTTTGTGTAGTTACCAGGTGTAGGTTTGGCTGGTGTTTGTGTAGTGCTCCAGGTGTAGGGTTGGCTGGTGTTTGTGTAGTTACCAGGTGTAGGTTTGGCTGGTGTTTGTTTGTGTAGTTACCAGGTGTAGGTTTGGCTGGTGTTTGTGTAGTTACCAGGTGTAGGTTTGGCTGGTGTTTGTGTAGTTACCAGGTGTAGGTTTGGCTGGTGTTTGTGTAGTGCTCCAGGTGTAGGTTTGGCTGGTGTTTGTGTAGTTACCAGGTGTAGGGTTGGCTGGTGTTTGTGTGTAGTTTGGCAGGTGTAGGTGGTGTTTGTGTAGTTACCAGGTGTAGAGTTGGCTGGTGTTTATGTAGTTACCAGGTGTAGGGTTGGCTGGTGTTTGTGTAGTTACCAGGTGTAGGGTTGGCTGGTGTTTGTGTAGTTACCAGGTGTAGGTTTGGCTGGTGTTTGTGTAGTGGCTGGTGTTTGTGTGTTAGTTGGCTGGTGTTTGTGTAGTTACCAGGTGTAGAGTTGGCTGGTGTTTGTGTAGTTGGCTGGTGTTTGTGTAGTGCCCAGGTGTAGAGTTGGCTGGTGTTTGTGTAGTTACCAGGTGTAGGTTTGGCTGGTGTTTGTGTAGTTACCAGGTGTAGGTTTGGCTGGTGTTTGTGTAGTGCTCCAGGTGTAGAGTTGGTTAATGTTTGTGTAGCTAGCAGGTGTAGGTTTGGCTGGTGTTTGTGTAGTTACCAGGTGTAGAGTTGGCTGGTGTTTGTGTAGCTAGTGTAGGTCCTGGTGTTTGTGTAGTTACCAGGTGTAGAGTTGGCTGGTGGTGTTGTGTAGTTACCAGGTGTAGGGTTGGCTGGTGTTTGTGTAGTTCCAGGTGTGGCTGGTGTTTGTGTGTTTGTGTAGTTTGGCTGGTGTTTGTGGTGTAGGTGTTGGTTTGGCTGGTGTTTGTGTAGTTACCAGGTGTTGGTTTGGCTGGTGTTTGTGTAGTGCTCAGGTGTAGGTTTGGCTGGTGTTTGTGTAGTTACCAGGTGTAGAGTTGGTTAATGTTTGTGTAGCTAGCAGGTGTAGGTTTGGCTGGTGTTTGTGTAGTTACCAGGTGTAGGTTTTGGCTGGTGTTTGTGTAGTTACCAGGTGTAGGTTTGGCTGGTGTTTGTGTAGTGCTCCAGGTGTAGGGTTGGCTGGTGTTTGTGTAGTTACCAGGTGTAGAGTTGGCTGGTGTTTGTGTAGTGCTCCAGGTGTAGAGTTGGCTGGTGTTTGTGTAGTTACCAGGTGTAGGTTTGGCTGGTGTTTGTGTAGTGGTGTAGAGTGGCTGGTGTTTGTGTAGTGCTCCAGGTGTAGAGTTGGTTAATGTTTGTGTAGCTAGCAGGTGTAGGTTTGGCTGGTGTTTGTGTAGTTACCAGGTGTAGGTTTGGCTGGTGTTTGTGTAGTGCTCCAGGTGTAGAGTTGGCTGGTGTTTGTGTAGTTACCAGGTGTAGGGTTGGCTGGTGTTTGTGTAGTTACCAGGTGTAGAGTTGGCTGGTGTTTGTGTAGTGCTCCAGGTGTAGAGTTGGCTGGTGTTTGTGTAGTTACCAGGTGGTGGCTGGTGTTTGTGTAGTGCTCCAGGTGTAGAGTTGGCTGGTGTTTGTGTAGTTACCAGGTGTAGGTTTGGCTGGTGTTTGTGTAGTTACCAGGTGTAGGTTTGGCTGGTGTTTGTGTAGTTACCAGGTGTAGGGTTGGCTGGTGTTTGTGTAGTTACCAGGTGTAGAGTTGGCTGGTGTTTGTGTAGTTACCAGGTGTAGAGTTGGCTGGTGTTTGTGTAGTGCTCAGGTGTAGAGTTGGCTGGTGTTTGTGTAGTAGTGCTGTAGAGGGGTGTAGAGTTGGTTAATGTTTGTGTAGCTAGCAGGTGTAGGTTTGGCTGGTGTTTGTGTAGTTACCAGGTGTAGAGTTGGCTGGTGTTTGTGTAGTTACCAGGTGTAGGTTTGGCTGGTGTTTGTGTAGTGCTCCAGGTGTAGAGTTGGCTGGTGTTTGTGTAGTTACCAGGTGTAGAGTTGGCTGGTGTTTGTTGTGAGGTTTCTTAATGTTTTTGGCTAGGCAGGTAGTTACAGAAGTGTATGAAAAAGACATTTTCAATGGAGCGAAGATAAAAGGATTCACCATGTAAAGGATGAAAAGACAAAAGTATCGTATTTTACACCTCAGGAGCTCGAATATGAATGTCTGCATATGCAGATTATAAATATATATTTAAACGCAGGAGTAATAGGGAATCCCATATTCAGCATAGCAAAAAATATTGAGTTAATGCGCGAGTTAAAATTAAATTACCACTTTTTAGAAACCAGTCCATTAATTCAACATTAGGCAGAATGATATGCCAAAAAATATGTAACAGGTTTGTTATATGTAAGTTACACATGCAGGTTTATTTTTTACTCATTTTTTTGCCACTAAACAGGTGGACTTTACTAACAGTGGGTCAAAAAGCTACAAATGACCCTGTTGTGGATGTAGGAGCCGTGTAGATAGTGTGGGCTTAATCCAAATGTAGACACTGGATACTGGGTTTAATGGGAGAGGGGTCTGTGGTTAGTCTGGGTTTAATGTGAGAGGGGTCTGTGGTTAGTCTGGGGATTGTAAAACAAAACCACAACAGCAAAAGTTTTAATATCAGCATTATTTTATCTTCACATTAAAACAGATACATTCTTTTTACGTCTGTCTCACAAACAGACAGCACACACCAAAAACTTTAAATTGTTTACATGAACAAACAGAAAATAAAAAAGTTTTTACTCTTAGCACACTGCCACACTTTCAGGTTCACATACACATGTGTCTTAAAGTGATCACAATTATCAATATAAAAGATACCTGACCAATATCAAGACAGAAACAGAAGGGTTTAGTATCTTTAGAAAATGATTAATACACACCCACTGTAATTAGTTTGTGTGTAATGTGAATGTGGGCGGGGCTTCTTCAGGACAACGTGATGAAGAGCAAACCGCATCACTTCCTCTGCAGCACATCTACTGCTCACTCACTTCCTGCTGGAGGCGGGGCCTTTGTGGAAAATATAAACTGGCTTCTGAACACCTGCAAAGTGGGAAAGAGAGAGAGAGAGAGTGAGTCTCGGTTAGGGTTTAACACTGATGCGTATGTGCGCACACGCATGTGTGTGTGTTTGTGTGTGTATGTGTGCACTTGTGTATGTGTGTGTGCATGTGTATTTGCGCACACGTGTGTGTGTGTGCACTCGTGTATGTGTGTGTATGCGTGTGTGTGTGTGTGTGTGTGTGTGTGTGTGTGCGCACACGTGTGTGTGTGTGTGTGTGCGTGTGCGTGTGTGTGTGTGTGTGTGCGTATAACAGCCATCGTGCTCCACCTTTGCTGCTGCTGTCGGTGCTGATGAGCTGGTAGCTGGAGAAGCCCACCTCACTGGTGAGGTAGGAGCTGAACTGCTCTGGTTTCAGCCGCATGCTGTTGTAGTTCTTGTAGATGGTTTCCTGATTAACACACACACACACACACACAGGTGAGCTGGGGGACTCCAGTGTGTGTTCACACACACACACACAGATGGTTTCCTGATTAACACACACACACACACACAGGTGAGTGGGGACTCCAGTGTGTGTTCACACACACACACACACACACACACACACACACACACAGGTGAGTGGGGACTCCAGAGTGTGTTCACACACACACACACACACACAGGTGAGTGGGGACTCCAGAGTGTGAGTGTGTTCACACACAGCAGGTAAATGAGGACTCCAGAGTGTGTTCACACACACACACACACAGGTGAGTGGGGACTCCAGAGTGTGTTCACACACACACACACACACACACACACAGCA
The DNA here is from genome assembly GCA_020368025.1 of Brachyhypopomus occidentalis. Lineage (NCBI taxonomy): Eukaryota > Metazoa > Chordata > Actinopteri > Gymnotiformes > Hypopomidae > Brachyhypopomus > Brachyhypopomus occidentalis. The sequence continues at coordinate 243,407 of JAGXOD010000139.1, read as the reverse complement.
TGTTTGTTGCTCTGTGTTTCCTGCTGTGTAATTACAGTGTGATTGTGATGATGTAAGCGAACGTGACACGGTTCTTAAAATGGACAAAAATACAGGACAATGTACAAAATTCTCCCTACTGCTAAACCACTGCCTCACACACACACACACACACACACACACACCCTAACCCTAACCCTTGCACACACCTCAGAAATGCAATCATGCTCTAAATCACTCAAAGCTGTCATTTATATCATAAGTAGTTCAGTTCATCAGTAGTTTAATGGTTAATTGGTTTAACGGCTCTTTTAAGTTAAATGCAGGTTAAAGGGCAACTAAGCCAACTGGCCTGGCACTGGAATTTAGTGTGTCGTGTCCCCTCACCACTGTACCACTGTCACCTGGAGATGACAAACAAATGTTTGGCCTTACAACACACTGATATATATATAATGAATACAATATATATACTGAATGTGATGATTTACACATCTACGTTTTCATGTATAAACTGGTTCCTCCTGTTAAATCAGAAGCACTTTGCTTGCACAGCTGATGAATGACGTCTGTACGAAACCTGTTTCCTGTGATGGAAGATCGCTAGATCTGTAGAACTGAAGATCTTTAAGAGAAGGTAAAAAAGCAAGAAAAACTCACGCACACATACACACACACACACACACACACACACACACACACTCACCGTGAGCCTCTTCCTCCGGCTGTAGGAGCACCAGGGATGGGTCTCCAGGATAAGCAGCCCTCCAGGTGTGAGGTGTGCGTAGGCGCGTTTGAAGAGTCTCTGCAGCCCCACGTCACCCCAGTTCAGCTGCACCCACTTCACCACGCTCAGACACAGGATGACGTCATACTCCGCACGCTGTGACATCACTTCCGCGTTGGTCTCCGGAACATAGTTCCCCTGCACACAGAGAGGGGGCGCTGTTTCACACACCAAATACACACATACATCACTGCATGTGTGAGGTTTTAAACAGATAACTGTAGAACCCCTGTAATCTGGAACCTGAATCTCAGTAATCCTGTTATTTTGTTAAGCACAGTAACATCAGTTTTAATGTTTGTATTAATTCAACATGTCTACAGTTGATCCTCAACAACTTGCTTCACTGTGTTACACCTGCTTTTGTTAGAAAAATAAAAGAGCATTGTTAAAATATCAACCAACATTAGTGACCAGCCCTGAATGACCCTGCTGAGGTAAACTGTTCACTATGGTCTGGTGTGGTAAACTGTTCACTATGATCTGGTGTGGTAAACTGTTCACTATGGTCTGCTGAGGTAAACTGTTCACTATGGTCTGGTGTGGTAAACTGTTCACTATGGTCTGCTGAGGTAAACTGTTCACTATGGTCTGCTGAGGTAAACTGTTCACTATGGTCTGGTGTGGTTCTCTCTCTTGCACACACATACACCAGTGTCAGAAATGAAATTCTCAATTCTACAGCATATTCTGTTAACAAGCTGACAGATTCATCATAATTTGCTATTCTTTGCTTTTTCAAAGTATAGGAGTGAAGAATGTTACAGAATTGCATCATATTATACAGTATTTTGTAGTATTATATATTACAGTGTTGTGCAGTATTATGTAGTATTATATATTACAGTGTTGTGCCTACAAGTCTCTTTCTCCATTTCTTCTCTAAACACACAACATTCCTGTCAGGTTGTGTGTATAGTAGTACCACCTAGTAGTGGCACCTTTCACTTAATCTACACACACACACACATTTAATAAGTGTGAACTTTCCTAGTGAACACTACCCTATCCTTGTGCACACTAACACAAGGATGTTAAATAAGTGTTGCAGCATATAACAGAATCTAAACGTAAGCACCACACACGGCCACAAGGGGGCGGTCATGTTCCAGCAGCACCTATAACACAACCACTCTGGTCCTACCTTCATGAAAGCCACGTTGTTGGGGAAGACCCCTGCAGTAGGGGGCAGCAGAGGGGGAGCGGAGATGGGTCCCCTGCACAGTCTGAAGGAGATGGGGAAGGGGTGGAGGCGCTCCACCTGCAGCGCTGCTCCCTCCACCCGCTTCTCCTCCACCTCCAGATCTGTGCGCTCTGTTTCTGGATCCTTCTCTCGCCTCTCCTCCTGGTCGTCTTCCGTTTCTCCGTGCGTATCCATTGTCTCCTCCTTGTCTCTCTGTCTCCTTCTGTGCGACTCCCCATCTTTAAGGTTCTGTTTCTGTAGGTCTCGGTGCACTTCCTGTCTCTGTAGCTCTGACAGGAAGTGGCGAAGATTCTGCCGTGCTGCGTGCACCAGCCTGCCATCGATGTCCAGGCCCAGGATGTGGGCGGGGCTCCAATTCTTGGCGATGGCGAGGGTCATGTGACCTGTGTTGCAGCCAACGTCTAGAACTTTTTTCCCTCTGAACCATTCGGGTTTAAAAAACTCCAGACGTGGGTCTCTGTCAAGTCCTGGTGTCTGGTAACCATAGTAATGACTGTAGGTCCCATACTGGAACTTGCGATGTGGTTTGTGATATTGGGGTGTCCGAGTTACTGTGCAGTAGCTTCCTGTGGCTCCACCCACAATTGGTGTCTGGAAAGTCTGACTCCGCCTCCGGTCCAAGCTGGTCTGCTTGTTGCTAGGAGTCGGAGTAATTGACAGGCGATCTGAACGGCTAACGGTACGTCGTCGTTTTCGGTGCTTGGATACGGAGTTTGCGATGTGACTACTTCCTGTGTGTGTCTGACTGTGGGTGGAGTTGGCGGAGGTGGTTGTTCGTGGCGGAGGCAGAATGGGTGGGACCACCTCGTCCCTACAGTTGATGGATGTGTTGAGCTCATAGGGGCGTGGCGACTCCTCCACTGTTTGCAGACCCAGCAGCATGGCGCCCTCACTGGACGCCTCTGGTACTGCACCTGCATGCACTTCTGCTGCATGCAGCACTGGAAACAACGGCTTCATGGCTTCTTCTCTTATGTCCTTTGACCTTTCTGGGTCAGCAGGGTCAGGCTGACTGGAGACCCCAGTGTTCACCCCCGCATGGTGCCGGTTTCTATGACGTCGCCTGTTGCCGCTCTTCATGGGCGTGGCCAGCACGCCTTTGTGGGCGTGGCCACCCCTCCCACTGAGGTTGAGGGGGTCGGTGATGTCTCGGGGGACGAGGATCTCCACGGGCTCTCTGCTCTTGGTGGGCAGCGGCGATGACTTGGGCGTCTCCGCGTTCAGCGCCCGGCTCACCTCCTCGTCCAATAGGCTGTTGAGGTTCAGCGGGTCGAAGATGTTCCCGCCCAGCAGGAAGTCGGTCGGCAGGACGGGCTCGGACTCCGAGGCGGCCCGGCGCCGCCGTTTGCCTTGGCCGCCGTGTTTGACGCCGGACGCCACGTTGCTGCTGTACCGCCGCTTACTCGCTTTCAGGGGCTGCTGCCCCCCTGTGGCCGTGGCCTGCACGCCGTTCCTCAGACGCAGGGCCTTCCCGACCCCCCGGACGCCCTCCGCCTCCGGCCCAGCCGCCCCCGCCGGGAGCTCCGCCAGCACCTCATCCTCCGTGAAAGGGCACCCCCTGCTGATCACACTGGGGACGGGGCTGGGCATCTTACTGCACCCCACTGCATTGTGGGTTAAAATGGCACCCACTTCATCCTCTGTTAGAACAGTGTCTGTTTCTATGGACATCTCAATCATGTTCCATAGGGCCCTGCAGTGTGCAGAGAGAAACGCACAGCACAACATTAGCTTCATTATGTGAAATGTCATAAAAATTACTTTCATTAACTTACAGTCTTATGTGCTGTGCTGAAGACTTGATTAAACAAACTTGTCTGCTCACTAGCTACTACAGATACCCGTTTTTGCTGTATCTACATTGATCATTACCTAACCAGTCAGACTGCACTGAAGTTTCATAACATAAACGAGGACGTGCACCACTCTTTACAACCGCCTCGGCTGGAACTAAAGTTGTTTCAATAAACCCGCCCCTTAAAAAAACAGCTAATTAGTTATACGGTAAAGTACAGGACACGAGACGTAGGCGCACCCGCAGGTTAGACGGACCCCTCCCTCCCGCTCTCCCTTGCTTACACACACACACACACACTCTTGTCGAGTTTCTCCGCCTTCTTGCCTTTGCTGAGCTGTGACTTAAGGCTTCCCTCCCACGAGTAACTGCCTTCTCTGCAAAAAGAGGAAAAACACCCACAAATCTGCCTTAGTCATTGATTATTTACCGTGTCGGACTTGTATCCTGTGACCCCTTAACCCCAAAGAAAAATTGCACTAAGTACTTTTATAAACATCTAGATCGGTGATGCCCTTGCAAAAAACACGAAATTCTAAAATCACGCTTAACTCGAAATAGCGTGTGCGTGGATGCGAAAAGGTTTGTCTATAACAAGTCTGCAAAAATCAACGAGAAAAGGTTCAAGCTTCTGTATCTCACACAGCCAGCGCACACCCTCACGCTTATATTCCACCATAGCCATTCGGAAAGACTAAACGACAACCATTTTGACCAATAAAAAACGCGAATCCAAGCTCCCCTTCTTGTAGCAGCCAATAATATGGCTCAAAACGAAGGCATGTGCTAACAGTACCTGCCCTCTACAGATATAGGTGGCCACTTTTTCTGCCTGAAATGTTGCCGACCTTCTCGTGTTTCATTTACAAGATCGACGTTAAGCACTGGATTGAAACAACACCCAGAAAATACGGTTTCCGTATAATTAACAGTTACGATGATGCTCGCGATTAAGCCGTTGAAGTTTAAATTGTACTGTTAGTCCGCAAAAGTTCAGGAATCCGACGTGGGCACCAATATCCCGTGTAAACAACCTTTCTGTTAAACTCTCTCGGTTATCTATCATAGCTGACAACAAGCTAAGTTCGATGGTAAATATCAGCACATCTGATACAAACAATTACACGAAACTGCCTTTATTAAAGTTATATGAGTATTATTGTGTTTCTGTCGACAGCAAGTTATTTTCCAAGCACACCCCCACCCTAGCTACTACTCCCGATTTCGTGTCGCACGCAAAAGCTCTTGGGAAATGTAGTTGCAACCTACATTATTTCTCTTCCTTTGTAGCTTGTAAAGTGTAATACAAAACCAATTGAAAACCGACTTTAGCTATATTAGGGTGAAAATAAAAACATTTCCCCACTCCAGTGCACACGCACATACACGTATGAAGCAGTTCGGTTAATAAAATGTCTGGTATACTATTTGAATATACATAGCTAAATCTTTAAATGCAATACGCAGCGGTTTCTGCACATAATCTTTTTCAGATGTATATCTATATTGCAATGTTTGATGCTGTCTGAAACCCTTCACTGTATTTAACTTGGAGCTGAAACCCTTCACTGTATTTAACTTGGAGCTGATGGCGGTAAAATGAACCGGCGCGCGACGCAAGCTCGCTAGCTTCTGTGGCGCTGAAGAGGTTTAAGAGATCTTAGCTGAAGTAAAACTAAAGAACGTGTATTTCAATTTCGTTCATAATAAACACATTTATCTTACGTTACGGATTCAAATATTACTCACGGTTGAAATAATGGACGCCAAGACCGGTGAGACGTTTCAAGTTTAGATTGGAACTAGCCTGTAAACTATATTAGCTAATCTAGATGACTAGCTAAGTATTTCCCTGTTCGTGTGGAGTTGGCTAGCTAGCGCTGATACGATTTTGAATGATCTCCACCTCTGTACTGATTTCTTCTCGGTACCTAAGAAATATTTAACTAAATTACACATATATCACACATGTATTTCGTAATACGTTATAATTAAGATATGTACGTAGATAATAAACATTAAATCTATACTAAATTGACAATATGTATTGGCATGTCTGGTTATTTGGGCTGTGTATGTGTGTGCTTATGTTTCACAGTTACAAAGGAAAAGTCTAAGTTTGCTCCCCCCATAGCGCGAGCAGGTAGGACAGGTGTGGACAAGATAAAGGAGGATGACAAGAGACAGGTGAGCAGAAAGAGAACTGGGCAACCAGGTGGAACCATGGACCAGGTGGGGGCCAAGCTGAGTAGTGTCCTAGCACCAGTAGATACGGGGGAGATGTCACTGGGAAACATGGGACTCATGATACAGCGTCAGAAAGGAGCGGTGAGGCGAGTCACAACTCCGCACTGGAGGAAAGAAGGAGTGAACGGTGACGGGGCAGACGGAGGACAGGACACACACGCCAGAGAGGAGGAGCAGAAGGCAAAGAAAAGAGGTAAAGAGCGAAGGATGGACCCACGCAGTGGAGCCCCCGCAGGAGGAAAGAGAGCAAAATCAGAGAAGACCAGGAACACACCACGCTTTATAACACACCACGCTTTATAACACACCACGCTTAACACACCACGCTTTATAACACACCACGCTTAACACACCACGCTTAACACACCACGCTTAACACACCACGCTTTATAACACACCACGCTTTATAACACACCACGCTTTATAACACACCACGCTTAACACACCACGCTTTATAACACACCACGCTTTATAACACACCACGCTTTATAACACACCACGCTTTATAACACACCACGCTTTATAACACACCACGCTTAACACACCACGCTTTATAACACACCACACACCACGCTTAAACACACCACGCTTTAACACACCACGCTTAACACACCACGCTTTATAACACACCACGCTTTATAACACACCACGCTTTATAACACACACACCACGCTTTATAACACACCACGCTTAACACACCACGCTTTATAACACACCACGCTTTATAACACACCACGCTTTATAACACACCACGCTTTATAACACACCACGCTTAACACACCACGCTTTATAACACACCACGCTTTATAACACACCACGCTTACACACCACGCTTATAACACACCACGCTTTATAACACACCACGCTTAACACACCACGCTTTATAACACACCACACCACGCTTAACACACCACGCTTTATAACACACCACGCTTAACACACCACGCTTAACACACCACGCTTAACACACCACGCTTTATAACACACCACGCTTAACACACCACGCTTTATAACACACCACGCTTTATAACACACCACGCTTTATAACACACCACGCTTTATAACACACCACCACCACACCACGAACACACCATGCTTTTATAACATACCACATTATAACACACCACGCTTTATAACATACCACATTATAACACATCACTGAATTAATCCAGATCTTTCTACTAAAATCATCTTTCTCTGTGTTGTAGTCATAGTTGCCCTGTGTGTGTGTGTGTTGTTCAGGCCCAGCTGTTGACAGATGCACAGTATGACAAGATATTTGAGAGTGTGTTGGAGTGTTCCACACTGGATCTCATGAGTGAGTGAACCACATTCAGACGCCTCTCTGCTTCATGTGCTTCTCCTGCTTTATATCTCTCAGCTTTTAACACTTCCACTTTCACAATTCCATATGCTTCAACCTAGTGTGTGTGTGTGTGTGTGTGTGTGTGTGTGTGTGTGTTTAGAGTATGCCAAGACTATGCTGACCGAGGTGGAATTAATGCAAGCCAGTTTAGAACAGGACACATGCAGGTATAACACCCTCCTCCCACACACACACACACACACACACACACACTCTGTCTTGGCCCTGTTGAGATCCCCCACTGTCACACTGTCTTCCCTGCAGGAGCTTGTGTAAGGCCTGTGGTGTGGGTCAGTGAGGGTGGTATGGGTGGTATGGGTCAGTGTGGGTGGTGTGGGTCAGTGTGGGTGTGTGGGTGGGGTGGTGTGGGTGGTGTGGGTAGTGTGGGTGGTATGGGTCAGTGTGGGTGGTGTGTCAGTGTGGGGTGTGGTGGGTGGTGTGGGTGAGTGTGGGTGGTGGGTCAGTGGGTGGTGGGTCAGTGGGTGGGTGGTGGGGTCAGTGTGGGTCAGGTGGGGGGTGGGTCAGTGTGGGTGGTGTGGGTCAGTGTGGGTGGTGGGTCAGTGTGGGTGGTGTGGTCAGTGGGGTGGTGTGGTCAGTGTGGGTGGTGGGTCAGTGTGGGTGGTGTTGGTCAGTGTGGGTGGTGTGGGTCAGTGTGGGTGGTGTGGGTCAGTGTGGGTGGTGTGGGTCAGTGTGGGTGGTGGTGTGGGTCAGTGTGGGTGGTGGGTCAGTGTGGGTGGTGTTGGTCAGTGTGGGTGGTGTGGGGTGGTGGGTCAGTGTGGGTGGTGGGTCAGTGTGGGTGGTGTTGGTCAGTGTGGGTGGTGGGTCAGTGTGGGGTGGTGTGGTCAGTGTGGGTGGTGTTGGTCAGTGTGGGTGGTGTGGGTGGTGGGTCAGTGTGGGTGGTGTGGTCAGTGTGGGTGGTGTTGGTCAGTGTGGGTGGTGTGGGTGGTGGGTCAGTGTGGGTGGTGTGGTCAGTGTGGGTGGTGTTGGTCAGTGTGGGTCTTACTGGGTTCTGCCTGATGTGCCCCATTATCATTCGTCACTGTGTGTGTGCTGAACAGAGAGACGGAGCAGTGCAGGACGGCTCAGTCGCTCCACAGCACACGGGAGAGAGAGAGAAAGAGTGAGAGAGAGAGGCAGGAAGAAGCACTGCTCAGGGAGGAGAGGGATGACCTCCACCAATGTGAGAGCCTTAACTACCGCTGTGACTCACACTCATCACACACATACTCATCACACACACACTCGTCACACACACACTCGTCACACACACACTCGTCCGTCAGGATGTTACACTCATACTCAGCACACGTGTGTGTTATGAGCTATTTGTAATTACAGGTCTAGGCAGGGGTTTGATGCTGTGATGACCGTAGCCGCTCACAGTGAACTGACTGGTGTCCTGTGTTGTGGACACTGTTAGCATGTGTGACTGCTGCTTCACAGACCTCACCTCTGACCTCTGACCTTCCCACTGCCCTGACCTCATGACCTTTTTCACTGGCTGTGATTAGCAGGCCTCAAAATAGGATCACAGTAACAGTATGGTGTGTGTGTGTGTGTGTGTGTAGATGTGTTGTGGGTACAGTGTAGCAGGGCTGATTGTGTGTGTGTGTGTGTGTGTGTGTGTAGATGTGTTGTGGGTACAGTGTAGCAGGGCTGATTGTGTGTGTGTGTGTGTGTGTGTGTGTGTAGATGTTGTGGGTACAGTGTAGCAGGGCTGATTGTGTGTGTGTGTGTGTGTGTGTGTGTAGATGTGTTGTGGGTACAGTGTAGCAGGGCTGATTGTGTGTGTGTGTGTGTGTGTGTGTGTGTAGATGTGTTGTGGGTACAGTGTAGCAGGGCTGATTGTGTGTGTGTGTGTGTGTGTAGATGTGTTGTGGGTACAGTGTAGCAGGGCTGATTGTGTGTGTGTGTGTGTGTGTGTGTAGATGTGTTGTGGGTACAGTGTAGCAGGGCTGATTGTGTGTGTGTGTGTGTGTGTGTGATGTGTTGTGGGTACAGTGTAGCAGGGCTGATTGTGTGTGTGTGTGTGTAGATGTGTTGTGGGTACAGTGTAGCAGGGCTGATTGTGTGTGTGTGTGTGTGTGTGTGTGTAGATGTGTTGTGGGTACAGTGTAGCAGGGCTGATTGTGTGTGTGTGTGTGTGTGTGTGTGTGTAGATGTGTTGTGGGTACAGTGTAGCAGGGCTGATTGTGTGTGTGTGTGTAGATGTGTTGTGGGTACAGTGTAGCAGGGCTGATTGTGTGTGTGTGTGTGTGTGTAGATGTGTTGTGGGTACAGTGTAGCAGGGCTGATTGTGTGTGTGTGTGTGTGTGTGTAGATGTGTTGTGGGTGTGTGTGTGTGTGTGTGTGTGTAGATGTGTTGTGGGTACAGTGTAGCAGGGCTGATTGTGTGTGTGTGTGTGTGTGTGTGTGTGTGTGTGTGTGTGTGTGTGTGTGATGTGTTGTGGGTACAGTGTAGCAGGGCTGATTGTGTGTGTGTGTGTGTGTGTGTGTGTAGATGTGTTGTGGGTACAGTGTAGCAGGGCTGATTGTGTGTGTGTGTGTGTGTGTGTGTGTAGATGTGTTGTGGGTACAGTGTAGCAGGGCTGATTGTGGTAAGTGGAGACGACTTCGTGAGGACGTTGATCCTTCAGTTCTGCCTGATGACTGGATCTGTGAGCAAAACTCAGGTACACACATTTACACATTACACGTACGTACACACATTTACACATTACGTACACACATTTACACATTACACGTACGTACACACATTTACACATTACACGTACATGCACACATTTACACATTACACGTACATACACACATTTACACATTACACGTACATACACACATTTACACAACATTACACGTACGTACACACATTTACACATTACATTTTACACGTACGTATTTATTACACGTTGCCACACATTTACATTACACGCACAGACATTTACACATTACACGCATACATACACACATTTACACATTACACGTACGTACACACATTTACACATTACACGTACATACACACATTTACACATTACACGTACATACACACATTTACACATTACACGTACATGCACAAGTATTTACACATTACACGTACGTACACACATTTTACACATTACACGTACATACACACATTTACACATTACACGTACGTACACACATTTACACATTACACGTACATACACACATTTACACATTACACGTACATGCACAAGTATTTACACATTACACGTACGTACACATTTACACATTACACGTACGTACACACATTTACACATTACATTGCACACATTTACACATTACACGTACATACACACATTTACACATTACACGTACATGCACAAGTATTTACACATTTACTTCACATGCTGTTTTGTCCTCAGTAAATGTCCATGTTTGTGCGAGATACAGACCCTGTGTTCAGTAGTTGTTCGGCCCCAGAGGAGATTTTCAGTGGACATGATGAGGAAGAATTCTTTTGCAACCTGGTTCCTGGATCACTAGTCTGGGCCCAGCAGAGTGGATATCCCTG
>JAGXOD010000139.1:192500-227500 GCA_020368025.1 Brachyhypopomus occidentalis | reverse complement strand
GGTGGTGGGGGCCACACGGGCTCCCTGCAGGGGAGGTGTGGCTCCCTCAGGTGGGGGGGCCACACTCCCTGCAGGTGGCTCCCTCAGGGGTGGGGGGCCACACGGGCTCCCTGCAGGGGGGTGTGTGTGGCTCCCACACGGCCTCAGGGGGAGTGGTGGGGGGGGCACACGGGCTCCCTGCAGGGGGAGTGTGTGGCTCCCTCAGGTGGTGGGGCCACACGGGCTCCCTGCAGGGGGAGTGTGTGGCTCCCTCAGGTGGTGGGGGCCACACGGGCTCCCTGCAGGGGGAGTGTGTGGCTCCCTCAGGTGGTGGGGGCCACACGGGCTCCCTGCAGGGGGAGTGTGTGGCTCCCTCAGGTGGTGGGGGCCACACGGGCCCCCTGCAGGGGGAGTGTGTGATTATACAGCCTGTTTCCTTCACACTGAGGTTCACCTCACATGCTCAGTGCATCTCCCACCTGCAATCTCTCAGTATTTCTGGGGTTCTAACTCTGTTGCTGGTAATGAGAAGTGTGAGGTAGAGAGAGGAGTGAGGTAGTGAGAGAGTGAGGTAGAGAGAGGTGTGAGGTAGAGAGAGGAGTGAGGTAGAGAGAGGTGTGAGGTAGAGAGAGGAGTGAGGTAGTGAGAGAGTGAGGTAGAGAGGTGTGAGGTAGAGAGAGGAGTGAGGTAGTGAGAGAGTGAGGTAGAGAGGTGTGAGGTAGAGAGAGGAGAGAGGTGAGTGAGAGAGTGAGGTAGAGAGGTGTGAGGTAGAGAGAGAGAGTGTGAGGTAGTGAGAGAGTGAGGTAGAGAGGTGTGAGGTAGAGAGAGGAGTGAGGTAGTGAGAGAGTGAGGTAGAGAGGTGGTCGGTGGAGAGAGGAGTGAGGTAGTGAGAGTGAGGTAGAGAGGGAGTGAGGTAGAGAGAGAGAGAGGTAGTGAGAGAGTGAGGTAGAGAGGTGTGAGGTAGAGAGAGGAGTGAGGTAGTGAGAGAGTGAGGTAGAGAGGTGTGAGGTAGAGAGAGGAGTGAGGTAGTGAGAGAGTGAGGTAGAGAGGTGTGAGGTAGAGAGAGGAGGTGAGGTAGAGAGAGAGGAGTGAGGTGAGGAGAGAGTAGAGAGGAGTGAGGTAGGTCCTGTGAGGTGGTCCTGTCGGAGAGGAGTGAGGTAGTGAGAGAGTGAGGTAGAGAGGTGTGAGGTAGAGAGAGGAGTGAGGTAGTGAGAGTGAGCGACGGCTGGTCCTGTCGGTGGAGAGAGGAGAGCAGAGGCTCACACACATGTACCATGATGTACCATGTGGTGTGTGTGATGTGACAGTGAAGCTTCTTGTGGATGTAAGTGATATGACGTTTGTCCTGATGATCTCAGACACAGCGGAGCGACAGGACCAGACTGTGCCCCAGAGCGCCATGGAGACGACCCCGATCATGACCCCAGCGCTAGGACCACACTGTGAAGGTATAGAGAAGAATGGAGCAGCAAAAGAGGGCAGAAGTGGAGAGGGAGAGGGCAGAAGAGGAGAGAGAGAGGGCAGAAGAGGAGAGGGAGAGGGCAGAAGAGGAGAGGGAGAGGGCAGAAGAGGAGAGAGAGAGGGCAGAAGAGGAGAGGGAGAGGGCAGAAGAGAGGGAGAGGTGGAGCAGGGTGAACACATGCAGGGTGAACGCATGCAGGGTGAACAGGCTAAAGGAGAGAGATGGGAGGATGGCTTTAATGATGAAGACGAGGCAGCTCCTAAGTCTGAATATGAAGATGACGTTGAAGGTGGTTTCCTGGATACAGATATGGAGATCTTTGCCTGCAGAGACGAGATGCTAAAGCATCTGTCCTGCTGTGAGGAAGAGGAGGAGGAAGAGGAGAATGATTTCTCCCTCATGATGCTCGAAGAGGAATAATAACCACAAAGAAGAAAGTCTTTCTCTCTCTCACACACACACTCGTAGATACACACACACACAGATACACACAGACACATACACAGATATACAAACACAGATACACATGTACATTTACAAATGCAGGATACACACAAGCTGGTCTGGTCCTTGTTATACATGCAGAGTTGTTGTCATGAACAGAGATGTGTACACACACCTCAGCATGTTGAGTTTGTCTAACCCTTCAGGACATGCAGATGAAGCTGTTCATACAACACCACCCCTGTACTTACCCACTCCCAACACCGTACAACACCATCCCTGTACCAACCCCAACACTACTACACCACCCCAACACTACTACACCACCCCTAGAACCAACCCCAACACTACTACACCACCCCTAGAACCAACCCCAACACTACTACACCACCCCTGTACTTACCCACTCCCAACACCATACAACACCGCCCCTGTACCAACCCCAACACTACTACACCACCCCTAGAACCAACCCCAACACTACTACACCACCCCTGTACTTACCCACTCCCAACACTGTACAACACCGCCCCGGGACCAACCCCAACACTACTACACCACCCCTGGAACCAACCCCAACACTACTACACCACCCCTGTACTTACCCACTTCCAACACCGTACAACACCACCCCTGTACCAACCCCAACACTGTACAACACCACCCCTGTACTTACCCAACCCCAACACTACTACACCACCCCTGTACTTACCCACTCCCAACACTGTACAACACCACCCCTGTACCAACCCCAACACTGTACAACACCACCCCTGTACTTACCCACTCCCAACACTACAGCACCACCCCTGTACCAACCCCAACACTACAGCACCACCCCTGTACTACCCCAACACTACAACACCACCCCTGTACTTACCCACTCCCAACACTACAGCACCACCCCTGTACCAACCCCAACACTACAACACCACCCCTGTACTACCCCAACACTACAACACCACCCCTGTACCACCCCAACACTACAGCACCACCCCAACACAAACAGCACCACCCAGCTGTATGGGTAACACTTCCCTCTCCATCTGTCTGGCCTGATGAGTTTAGCTTCTGTTGCCACAGCAACAGCTTCTGTTTCCAATGTCAACTTTATTTCAACAACTTTATTTCAGCATCTGCAGTGTTGTTCTTCACTGCTGCTCAGCTTTACAACTTTAATGGTTCATTTAAACACTGTCAGCAGCGTAACGTTTATTATACAAGTTTAGACAGTGGATTTACGGGATGTATTTGCTGTATGATTTTACTTAAGTGTTGATATTTAAATAAAGTTTGTTAAAACTGAATGCAGGAGGAGCATGTGCAGCGCTGTTCTCTCAATCGGCCACTGTGCTCTGCCCCACCGCCCTGTCAAAGATAAGACAGGAAGAGGGGTTGGGCTCTGTTGGGTCAGTGCTGAGGGCCTGAAGGTAAAGCCAGTGGAGGTGTGTGTGTGTGTGTGTGTGTGTGTGTGTGTGTGTGTGTGTGTGTGTGTGTGTGTGTGTGTGTGTGTGTGTGTGTGTGTGTGTGTGTGTGTGTGTGTGTGTGTGTGTGTGTGTGTGTGTGTGTGTGTGTCCTGGGTCATGTTTAGTGAGAGAGGCAGTGGTGGTCCCCAGAGGACAGAGCTGTGGTGATGTGATGTGGTCATGTGGTGTGTTGTGGTATTGTGGTGTGTTGTGGTATTGTGGTAGTAGTGCTGATGTAGTTGTGTTGTGGTATTGTGGTGTTTGTAACGGGTTACGGTGAGCAGCGGGAGACGTAGGTCGTTCAGAGATATTTTTATTTTCCATCTTTTCAAAAAATGAACAGAAATACTCAGGCGTGTAGCAAGGTAGAAACTCAAAATAGAAAAGACTGTAGAATTCTCCTTCCGTCCGGTGCTGGACACTCCAGGGTAGACTGGTCGTCGTAGCAGGCAGGCTCTCTTCTTCCTCTAATGTGCAGCACCGAACGACCGGACCTGTGGGCTTATATACCTAAGGGTGCATAACTCAACAGGTGATTAGAATTCTGGTGATTGTGAACGTAGGAGGGGTTGAGAGTGAGGAGGGGTGTGCCTTTGTGCAGGTGATGAGCGCCTAAATACACGTGTGCGTGCGTGCGCCCTCTGGTGGCTTCCCCGCCCGGCTCCCGTGACAGTGTTGTAGTGGTGGTAGTGGTGTTGTAGTTGTGTTGTGTTGGTGTTGTAGTGGTGTTGTAGTTGTGTTGGTGTTGTGGTTGTGTAGTGTTGTAGATGTGTAGTTAATGTTGTGTAGTGTTAATCTTTGCCAGTGTTCTAGTGTTTCTCCAGTTTCTCCTGCTCCTCTCAGTCCTGCTTTGTCTCCTTAGATATGGACATGGAAACAACAGGAAATGGTAGAACAATGTGGGTTTGTCACTGGTGTCCACAGGAGAGATGACTACACAAACACAAACTACACACAAACACAAACTACACACACCACCTCCACTGGCTTTACCTTCAGACCTTTAGCACTGACCCAACTACACAAACACAAACTACACACAAACACAAACTACACACAAACACAAACTACACACATACCACCTCCACTGGCTTTACCTTCAGACCTTCAGCACTGACCCAACTACACAAACACAAACTACACACACACACACACACACACACCTCCACTGGCTTTACCTTCAGACCTTCAGCACTGACCCAACTACACAAACACAAACTACACACACACACACACACATACCACCTCCACTGGCTTTACCTTCAGACCTTCAGCACTGACCCAACTACACAAACACAAACTACACACAAACACAAACTACACACATACCACCTCCACTGGCTTTACCTTCAGACCTTCAGCACTGACCCAACTACACACACACACACACACACACACCACACCCACACTCATCCACACAACTACACACACACACACACACACACACACACCACCTCCACTGGCTTTACCTTCAGACCTTCAGCACTGACCCAACTACACAAACACAAACTACACACACACACACACACACCACCTCCACTGGCTTTACCTTCAGACCTTCAGCACTGACCCAACTACACAAACACAAACTACACACACACACACACACACACACCACCTCCACTGGCTTTACCTTCAGACCTTCAGCACTGACCCAACTACACAAACACAAACTACACACACACACACACACACACCACCCTCCACTGGCTTTTACCTTCAGACCTTCAGCACTGACCCAACTACACAAACACAAACTACACACACACACACACACACACCACCTCCACTGGCTTTACCTTCAGACCTTCAGCACTGACCCAACTACACAAACACAAACTACACACACACACACACACACACCACCTCCACTGGCTTTACCTTCAGACCTTCAGCACTGACCCAACTACACAAACACAAACTACACACACACACACACACACACACACAGCCTGTGATCAACCCTCTCTACGTCTTGTAGTAACGCTGGTAGCTTAAAAAACTCAGACAAAAAAATATTCTCTGTGTATCATTTAGAAATGTGGGAAGAGATTTACACTGCAGCCTGACCTACAGAATAGTGACTGTGCTTCATGAGATGTTTGTACTGGGAGTGTGAGCCTTACCCACGACTACGACTGAGGGAGACGTGTGCAGTGATTATATGTGTATGTTTCCCAGTATGTGTTTGTCAGTGTGTGTGTGTGTGTGTTTGTCAGTATGTGTGTGTTGGTCAGTGTGTCTGTGTGTTTGACTGTGTGTGTGTTTGACTGTATGTGTGTGTGTTTGACTGTGTGTGTGTTTGACTGTATGTGTGTGTGTTTGTCAGTGTGTCTGTGTGTTTGACTGTGTGTGTGTTTGTAAGTGTGTGTGTGTTTGTCAGTGTGTGTGGGGGAAACTCGGGAAAAGACATGAGAAGAGGAAATGGCCCAGGGTGACTATTGTTTCAGCGTCCGACACAGAGGAGGTGTGTGCACACATAAGAGGGGTGTGTACAGGAAGGTGTGCACATGGAGGAGGAGTGTGTACAGGAGGAGGAGTGTGTACAGGAGGAGTGTGTACAGGAGGAGGAGTGTGTACAGGAGGAGTGTGTACAGGAGGTTGTGCACACAGTGTCCAGTACAAACGGAGAGGGATGGTGGGGTCACTCCACAGCAGAACTACTTGGCCAAGGTTGTTAAGCGTGGAAGGAGTGATTATACTGCAGAGACCCAGAGTGATTATACTGCAGAGACCCAGAGTGATTATACTGCAGAGACCCAGAGTGATTGTACTGCAGAGACCCAGAGTGATTATACTGCAGAGACCCAGAGTGATTATACTACAGCAGACTCAGAGTGATATACCAGCCCACGAGGTCTGATCACACAGCCAGGAGAGGACCGGACGAGCTAGAGAAGAGTGGTTCACCTGTAAGGAGATCTCTACTCCTTCAGTGTGATCCTCAAGGCCTGCAGGACAGTGGCTAAAGGAGAGAGAGACACCCAGGAGGTAACAGACATGGCGGTAGCATCGCTCTCAACATATCACACACTGACTTCATTTGGTTTTGAATCTGAAGGATTTGGGAAGCTATGCTAACGCACTGACCTAGGTGACCTAGGCTCATGTTTATGGGAGTCCTTGAGGACTCACGCGTACTCTTGGATTAGGGTCTATAGGTATTGCAAAGCACTAACATAAACATACACAATGTACATTCATTCAGACAGTGAATTCAGTGATCATGGATTATATAAAAAGACATTCAGATTGTAGAAAGAGTAAACACGTGTAGATGATAGAAGGATGAAGAACAGACGTGTAGATGATAGAAGGATGAAGAACAGACGTGTAGATGATAGATGGTGTTCCTTTACTTTAATCCTGTCTAATGTGTTTTAGTGTGTTCTGTGTGCACAAGTCTCCCTTTTCTGATCTTGCTTTGTTTATGTTGTGCTTGAAAAGCTCAGTCCGTATGTGCTGGTGAACACTGCTACTGAACACTACTACTGAACACTGCTGGTGAACACTACTACTGAACACTGCTACTGAACACTGCTAGTGAACACTTCTGGTGAACGCTGCTAGTGAACACTACTACTGAACACTGCTACTGAACACTGCTAGTGAACACTTCTGGTGAACGCTGCTAGTGAACACTACTACTGAACACTACTACTGAACACTGCTGGTGAACGCTGCTAGTGAACACTGCTGGTGAACACTACTACTGAACACTGCTAGTGAACACTACTACAGAACACTACTACTGAACTCTACTACTGAACACTGCTACTGAACACTACTACTGAACACTGCTGGTGAACGCTGCTAGTGAACACTGCTGGTGAACATTGCCACATAATTGGTGTGGACAGGTTCATCAGTAAAAGCCTATAGACGTGGATACCACTTTGCTCAGGTTGCACATAAATTAACTGACCTAAGTGAAGATTAAAATTATAATATATATTCAAGATTAAGATTGTAATCACCCCCATAAACACAGGTCATGGCTGAAATACATAAAAGTACTAAGAAATCAATAATAAAACAAGTGATTGTATACTATACAATGGATAGAATCCTCTAGTTAGTTAATGAATACAACAAAAGTATAGCTGTATTATTGGTGATTAAATAAAAAAGCATAGTCTTAATTACTGGTGAATAAATAATTAAAGGCCCCTCTTATCACTGTCATTTCTACAGCAACTAAAATAACTGCCCCTTGAGGGAGGGGTTTAGGGAGACCGGGGGTAACCGTACAGCACTGCGATGTATTTAAGCACCTCTTAACACCTGCAACACACCAGAGGAATTTTATGAATTTGAGTAGAAATATTACACAGTTTGGGTCATGAATGTCTGTTTTAATGTATGTTTTTAGTTTAGTTTAGTGTATCACAACATTAAATGTAGAGGTAGCGCTTTGAGGGTTAACAGAGTCACGTTCATAACAGACCCTTCCCATTCCACCACCCAGTAACTCCAGCTGACGCTACTCATGTAGTGAGCAGACCCCCCCCCCAACCCCCCCAAAAAAGAAAGTTAAACTGAAACCTACGCTACTGTATAACCACAATATTACAATGACAGTCCGGCGATTATTTATCAGATTATTTACATAATTTACTGTTAGTTGTAATTTAATAAACGTTTAAACTCCTGAAGGATTTGATGGGTTTAAATATTAATTGTGAACTGTCAGACATGCGCATTCAAACTTTGTGCTGTACCTTGTTTGGTTTGTTTGTCACGCGGCTGCCGCTTGGCTCGGTGAACCGTGAGGCGAGTCCGTGTTGATTAACGCGTGGCCTTCTGCTCGCACGCGCTGTACTTCCCAACCGCGGGTGCGCGTTCCCTTTAAAACGCGAACCCGGGGATTACCTCGCGCTTCTCCTCGCTCTCCGCCGGAGGGGCGCATTGTTCTCCTGGAAGAGCTGGACTTCAGCCCTAGCGATTAATGAGCGACCGTTACTTCACCATAAAACGCACGGCGTGCGAGCTTTAATCAAGGGAAGAAAAGAAGGCAGAGACGTTAGACTTGTTCCGGGTAGAATATCTCCCTCAAACAGAGATGCGATGACCGCGTCTTCCCCCGCGCTGGTTCATAGGCACGGGGGACATCTCAAACTGCGGACAGAGGACCGGAGCGGACGCGGATCCTTCCCGGACGAGTTGGTGAGTGGATCCGAAGGCGTGAGGGAGGGCGGCATTGTCTTCAGATTTCTCGGAAACTGGATTGATTCAGCAAAACGGTTGGCGTATTTTGTCCGTAAAAGAATGGGGCGTCAGCAAGCTGTCAGTGGGGTGTTTGTAATCGGATCGCAAGCACTGCGAGTCCCACCTTATCAAAGGGTCTACTGACTCATCCATCACAGAGGTAAACATTATACATATTATACCTGCTATTACTGTAGAATTTAAACCCGTGGACTCGAGCGAGAATCTTATTTTATACAACACATACGTTGTTGTTTTCAGTTGTTTACTGCAGGAATAATTGTTGTAATAAACTATAACCTTATGACCCACTGTTAGGTAAAATCAGCAGTTAATACGTAGGCCTCGGCTGCTACAGAATCGCGGTTCTGGTTCGATCTGTCTTGTTTTCTATCTTTGTGCCTCTGCCAAAAGCTGCACTTGCCTTCCTCGAGGAAGTGCGTCCCAAGGCCGGTCGCACAAATGCCCCACATCCCGTCCGCCGTGGCGCGTCAAACACGCCGCCAGTTCTTTTCCCAATGCAATAATGTTTTGATCCTCACCAATGCAACGGTCGAGTGCCCCATACACAGATCGACTCTGCAATACTACGAATTTCTGCCCTAAAATTGTTTTAATTGTGGTGCATTGTTTATAAATTACCGTTGTTTTTTTAAACGTGCTTCGCATTTTAACTTAATGTTTTTGTTGTTGATGAGAAATGCCCTGTATGTTGTCCCGTGTTCCGGTCTTGCCAGTTTGAATGACAGCCGACTGACAGCGCACGCTCTTTGTGCATCTGCGGCGGGTTCGTGCCCTACTTTCTCCTCTAGCTCGAGCCCTGCTCCGGCGTTCCGCCCTCTCCACGCGCCTTTTGTTCAGCTCGCCAGCCGCCGCCGTCGGGCTTGCCCGCCTGTGTGTTGCATGGGATTGCGTTGGAAGCGCGGGACACGTCCTCTCACGCGCGCAACTGCTTTGTATGTTTCGTGTGGTGCGACTCGCACAAAACAAGAGGCAACGCGAAACACTTTGCGTGAGGAATTCTAGATTCTGTAACAGTTACGGTTATTTAATTAAATCCCAAGACACGTGAAACGTGGATGCCCAACGTTACCTTGACTACACAAACTGTGTGGGGCTAATTACATTTTTCATTGTGACCAAGCGCAGTGAAAAGAATCGTGTAGGCAACAATCTTGCTTTTAAATACACAACCCTTCAGTTTTTTAGCAGAAATCATGAATGAAGGTGTTTTCATTGGCTCAGCTGTGAATCAACCAGATCAACCACAGCTGTCATTAATCTACTGATCAACGTTACCATACCCCAGGAAAGTGAAGATTTGATTTCTCTCTCTCTCTCCTCTCTCTCTCTCTCTCTCTCTCTCTCTCTCTTCCCCACAGACTCAGTGAGTAAGCGTGGGTGTGTGTGTGTGTTGGGGTGAGGATGGTACCCAGGCCATCGTCGGGGGAGTTATGGGGTCTGCACCTCATGCCGCCCCGTATCCTGGTGGACTGCTGTCTGCCCAACGGCATGTTGGTGAGTCTGGAGTGTCTGCGTGAGGCGCCTCTCCTCAGCATCAAACAGCAGCTCTTCACCGAGGCACGCAAGTACCCCCTCTACCACCTGCTGCAGGTAAATACCCCTCGAACTACCCCCTCTACCACCTGCTGCAGGTAAATACCCCTCAAACTACCTCCTCTTCCACCTGCTGCAGGTAAATACCCTTCAAACTACCCCCTCTACCACCTGCTGCAGGTAAATACCCTTCAAACTACCCCCTCTACCACCTGCTGCAGGTAAATACCCCTCAAACTACCCCCTCTACCACCTGCTGCAGGTAAATACCCCTCAAACTACCCCCTCTACCACCTGCTGCAGGTAAATACCCCTCATACTACCCCCTCTACCACCTGCTGCAGGTAAATACCCCTCATACTACCCCCTCTACCACCTGCTGCAGGTAAATACCCCTCGAACTACCCCCTCTACCACCTGCTGCAGGTAAATACCCCTCAAACTACCCCCTCTTCCACCTGCTGCAGGTAAATACCCCTCAAACTACCCCCTCTTCCACCTGCTGCAGGTAAATACCCCTCAAACTACCCCCTCTACCACCTGCTCCAGGTAAATACCCCTCAAACTACCCCCTACCACCTGCTGCAGGTAAATACCCCTCAAACTACCCCCCTCTCCCACCTGCTCAAGTTAAATACCACTCAAACTACCTCCTCTTCCACCTGCTGCAGGTAAATACCCTTCAAACTACCCCCTCTACCACCTGCTGCAGGTAAATACCCTTCAAACTACCCCCTCTACCACCAGCTGCAGGTAAATACTCCTGAAACTACCCCCTCTACCACCTGCTGCAGGTAAATACCCTTCAAACTACCCCCTCTACCACCTGATGTCTGCTAAATACCCTTGTATCTACCTCATGGTAAACACCACTCTAATCCCTAGGTAAAGACCTCAGTTAAAAAAGTATCCTTATAAATATCCAAAACTTACAATATCCAAATAGCCTCAGTCCCACCTGCTGCAGGTAGATACAATCTCTGGTACTCTCTAGTGCCCCTGTCTTCACCACCCTTCATGTAAATACCCCCTGTTCCCACTGTTCCCACTGTAAATACCCCCCTGTTCCCACTGTAAATGCCCCCCTGTTCCCACTGTAAATACCCCCCTGTTCCCACTGTAAATACCCCCCTGTTCCCACTGTAGTGCCAGCCGCAGGAACATGGAGCTCATGAGTTCCTTCCTCCGTGCAGACGGGCTGGACCGTGCGGGTTGTCTGGTGCTCTCACGGGTGCTGATGTGGAGCATATGCTCTGTCTCGTCCTGGTAGGAGGAGTCGTGCTACATCTTTGTGGGCGTGACCCAGGAGGCAGAGAGGGAGGAGTTTTATGACGAGACACGGCGGCTGTGTGACCTACGACTCTTCCACCCGATCCTAAAGGTCATCGAACCGCTCGGCAACCGAGAAGAGAAGATCCTCAACCGCGAGATTGGTGTGTGTGTGTGTGTGTGTGTGTGTGTGTTTGCACATGTGTGTTTTTATCGTCCTGATATGAAGATGGTGCTTAACTGTGTGATTGTTTTCCGTGCAGGCTTTGCCATAGGCATGCCGATCTGTGAGTTTGAGCTGGTGAAGGACCCCGAGGTGCAGGACTTCAGGAGGAGCATTCTGAGCGTGTGCAGGGAGGCGATGGAGGAGCGTGAGGGGGGTGGAGCTCACACACAGGCGCTGTATGTGTACCCGCCCAGCGTGGAGTCCAACCCCCAGCTGCCACAGCACATCTACTGCAAGCTCGACAAAGGTGGGCGGAGCCATACTACAGTGTGTGTGTGTGTGTGTGTGTGTGTGTGTGTGTGTGTGTGTGTGTGTGTGTGTGTGTGTGTGAAAGAGAGAGAGTTGTACAAGACTTCACAGAAATGCCTTCCAGGAACTTCACGTTGTCTGCCTGCTCCATTTCATGTGAACTTTAATTCATATTCTCTCAGTCTGTCTACATGACCTTTAATTCACATTTGCCTCTAAACTGGATTTTTCTCCCTATTTTTGCTTCTGAAATAAACATACAGTAGCTACAAAAGCTTTGCCTGCCCATGTGCTTCAACGTGTTGGAGCCTGAGATAACTGTCCCTGCACTCCAGCGCTGATGTGTAGCGCTGATAGTGGAGCAGCTAGACGGGTGGGCCACGCCCCCAGGGGGCGGAGTATCCGCAGAGTCGCCTCTGGGTCTCATTCAGCTGGAACGCAACGAGTTTATTTTCATGTTGATCTTCTGCAGTGTTTACACAATGATTTCTGTTGAGTCTCAGTTAAACAAAGTGAATCCAACCATGATGACATGGCACTCTCCCTCAGTCAGGTCTCCACCCACTCCACCTCTGTCTCCACCCCTGTCTGTCCCTCTGTCTCCACCCCTGTCTGTCCCTCTGTCTCCATCACTGTCTATCCCTCTGTCTGTCCCTCTGTTGTCTCCACCTCTGTCTCCACTCCTGTCTGTCCCTCTGTCTCCATCTCTGTCTCCACCCCTGTCTGTCCTTCTGTCTCCATCTCTGTCTCCACCCCTGTCTGTCCTTCTGTCTCCATCACTGTCTCCACCCCTGTCTGTCCTTCTGTCTCCATCACTGTCTCCACCTCTGTCTCCATCACTGTCTCCACCTCTGTCCATCTCTCTCTCTTCCTTCGGCAGGACGTTTGATCGTCACCATCTGGGTCGTGGTGTCTCCGTCAAACTCCAAGCAGAAGTACACGCTGAAGATCGCCCACGACTGCCTGCCCGAGCAGCTGATCGCGGAGGCGATCCGTAAGAAGACGCGGAGCATGCACCTGTCCGCACAGCAGCTCCACCTGTGTGTGCAGGAGTACCAGGGCCAGTACATCCTCAAGGTGTGCGGCTGTGACGAGTACCTGCTGGAGAAGTACCCGCTCAGCCAGTACAAGGTGTGTGTGTGTGTGTGTGTGTGTGTGTGTGTGTGTGTGTGTGTGTGTGTGTGTGTGTGTGTGTGTGTGTGTGTGTGTGTGTGTGTGTGTGTGTGTGTGTGTGTGTGTGTGTGTGTGTGTGTGTGTGTGTGTGTGTGTGTGTGTGTGTGTGTGTGTGAGTGTGTGTGTGTGTGTGTGTGTGTGTGTGTGTGTGTGTGTGTGTGTGTGTGTGTGTGTGTGTGTGTGTGTGTGTGTGTGTGTGTGTGTGTGTGTGTGTGTGTGTGTGTGTGTGTGTGTGTGTGTGTGTGTGTGTGTGTGTGTGTGTGTATGTGTGTGTGTGTGTGTGTGTGTATATGTGTATATGTGTGTGTGTGTGTGTGTGTGTGTGTGTGTGTGTGTGTGTGTGTGTGTGTGTGTGTGTGTGTGTGTGTGTGTGTGTGTGTGTGTGTGTGTGTGTGTGTGTGTGTGTGTGTGTGTGTGTGTGTGTGTGTGTGTGTGTGTGTGTGTGTGTGTGTGTGTGTGTGTGTGTGTGTGTGTGTGTGTGTGTGTGTGTGTGTGTGTGTGTGTGTGTGTCCCTCTCTCTCTCCCACCATCTCTCCTTCTCCCTCTCTCTCTTTCCCTCTCTCCCCCCCCCCCCCCCCCCCTTGCAGTATATCCGCAGCTGTATAACAGTAGAGAAGTTGCCCCACCTCATGCTGGTCAGTAAGGACAGCCTGTACAGCCAGTTGCCCTCCAGCGGGTTTGTGGCCCCGTCCTACAGCCGGCGGACGCCCCAGCCCAGCCCCTGCCCCGGGGGGGGCGACCCCAGCCCAGCTCGCTCCCTCTGGGCCTTCAACACGCTGCTCCGCGTGCGACTGCTCTGTGCCACATACGTCAACGTCAACATCCGAGACATCGACAAGGTGATGCACATCTGACACACACACACACACACACACACACCCAAACATTAATGTCATTTTTGAATTTTAGATTCATTAGGACTTCTCTAAGGTGCTCAGAGAGCTCACAGCAAGTGTGTGTGCGTGCGTGTGCGTGTGTGTGTGTGTGTGTGTGTGTGTGTGTGTGTGTGTGCGTGCGTGTGCGTGTGTGTTAGATCTATGTCAGGACTGGCATATATCATGGAGGAGAGCCTCTATGTGATAACGTCAACACCCAAAGAGTACCCTGCTCCAACCCCAGGTATACAAACACACACACACACACACACACACGACTTTTCACCCCCAGTTCCGAATTCCCAGATTTAATATATCTGTAGCACATATGAGAATTAACACACAAACAATGCTTCCCAATTGCATGAAATGAACAATTCAAACCTCATTTAAAATGTGTAAAAGTGTGTGTGTGTGTGTGTGTGTAGGAACACTGTCCGTTGGCCTGGGGTAACGTGAACCTCTTTGACTATAAGGACACTCTGGTGAGTGGGAAAGTGGCTCTGGGCCTGTGGCCTGTACCACACGGGCTGGAGGACCTGCTCAATCCCATCGGTGTGGCAGGGTCCAACCCCAACAAGGTGGGACCTGTGTGTGTGAATGTGTGTGTGTGTGTGTGAATGTGTGTGCGCGCATGCGAATGTGTGTGTGTGTGTTAAATTAGGATTGATAATGTGTTCACCCCTTCAGTTGTTTAGGGTTTAAAGGAGTTTTCATTTGAACCCATGTTTTGTTTGTTTATGTTGTATTTTTCTAAAATCAAAATTCTCTCTCTCTGTCTGTGTCTGTAGGAGACGCCCTGTGTAGAGCTGGAATTTACCTGCTTTAATCAAACTGTCGTTTTCCCTGATGAGCAGCAGATTGAGGAACATGCAAACTGGGTCATCTCACGAGAACTGGGCTACAACTGCTCCATCGGCCTGGTAACCACTACGTTCTGCCTCTCACACACGTTAAACACTGATCCTGCTGCCTCTCACACACGTTAAACACTGATACTGCTGCCTCTCACACACGTTAAACACTGATACTGCTGCCACTCACACACGTTAAACACTGATACTGCTGCCACTCACACACACGTTAAACACTGATACTGCTGCCACTCACACACGTTAAACACTGATACTGCTGCCACTCACACACGTTAAACACTGATACTGCTGCCACTCACACACGTTAAACACTGATACTGCTGCCTCTCACACACGTTAAACACTGATACTGCTGCCTCTCACACACGTTAAACACTACTGTCTCACTGTTTAAACACTAACTCTACTGTCAAGGTGTAAACAACCACTCTCCTCTTACCCAGTTTAAACTCTGACACAACTGCCACTCTCCGTGTTAATACTTGCTCTGCTGTCTGAACCTCTGTCCCAGAGTAACCGTCTGGCGTGTGACAGCACTATATCACAGGCTGAGGTTGAACAGCTACGAGCTCTCTGTGCCCGTGACCCTCTGTATGAGCTGTCAGAGCAGGAGAAGGACTTCCTGTGGAGACACAGGTACACACACACACACACACACACACTCTAGTGATCGCTAGGGGGCTGTGGTACACACACACACACACACACTACTCATCACTAGGGGTCTGGTACACAAAACTACAACTGTGCCCTTTTTATTTGACCTAAAAGTAGAGGATTTGCATGTTTGTAACACTCCCAGAGTTGTGTGTGTAGAGCCCAGAGCCAGGTCCCTGTGTGCTAACAGGTCCAGTGTGTGTGTGTGTAGAGCCCATAGCCAGGTCCCTGTGTGCTAACAGGTCCAGTGTGTGTGTGTGTGTAGAGCCCAGAGCCAGGTCCCTGTGTGCTAACAGGTTCAGTGTGTGTGTGTGTAGAGCCCAGAGCCAGGTCCCTGTGTTCTAACAGGTCCAGTGTGTGTGTAGAGCCCAGAGCCAGGTCCCTGTGTGCTAACAGGTCCAGTGTGTGTGTAGAGCCCAGAGCCAGGTCCCTGTGTGCTAACAGGTCCAGTGTGTGTGTAGAGCCCAGAGCCAGGTCCCTGTGTGCTAACAGGTCCAGTGTGTGTGTAGAGCCCAGAGCCAGGTCCCTGTGTGCTAACAGGTCCAGTGTGTGTGTGTGTGTGTAGAGCCCAGAGCCAGGTCCCTGTGTGCTAACAGGTCCAGTGTGTGTGTAGAGCCCAGAGCCAGGTCCCTGTGTGCTAACAGGTCCAGTGTGTGTGTGTGTGTGTGTAGAGCCCAGAGCCAGGTCCCTGTGTGCTAACAGGTCCAGTGTGTGTGTGTGTGTGTGCTAACAGGTCCAGTGTGTGTGTGTGTAGAGCCCAGAGCCAGGTCCCTGTGTGCTAACAGGTCCAGTGTGTGTGTGTAGAGCCCAGAGCCAGGTCCCTGTGTGCTAACAGGTCCAGTGTGTGTGTGTGTGTAGAGCCCAGAGCCAGGTCCCTGTGTGCTAACAGGTCCAGTGTGTGTGTGTAGAGCCCAGAGCCAGGTCCCTGTGTGCTAACAGGTCCAGTGTGTGTGTGTAGAGCCCAGAGCCAGGTCCCTGTGTGCTAACAGGTCCAGTGTGTGTGTGTGTGTGTAGAGCCCAGAGCCAGGTCCCTGTGTGTTGTGTAGAGCCCAACCAGGTCCCTCTAACAGGTTCAGTGTGTGTGTGTGTAGAGCCCAGAGCCAGGTCCCTGTGTGCTAACAGGTCCAGTGTGTGTGTGTGTGTAGAGCCCAGAGCCAGGTCCCTGTGTGCTAACAGGTCCAGTGTGTGTGTGTGTGTAGAGCCCAGAGCCAGGTCCCTGTGTGCTAACAGGTCCAGTGTGTGTGTGTGTAGAGCCCAGAGCCAGGTCCCTGTGTGCTAACAGGTCCAGTGTGTGTGTGTGTGTAGAGCCCAGAGCCAGGTCCCTGTGTGCTAACAGGTCCAGTGTGTGTGTGTGTAGAGCCCAGAGCCAGGTCCCTGTGTGCTAACAGGTCCAGTGTGTGTGTGTGTGAGAGCCCAGAGCCAGGTCCCTGTGTGCTAACAGGTCCAGTGTGTGTGTGTGTAGAGCCCAGAGCCAGGTCCCTGTGTGCTAACAGGTCCAGTGTGTGTGTGTGTGTAGAGCCCAGAGCCAGGTCCCTGTGTGCTAACAGGTCCAGTGTGTGTGTGTGTGTAGAGCCCAGAGCCAGGTCCCTGTGTGCTAACAGGTCCAGTGTGTGTGTGTGTGTGTAGAGCCCAGAGCCAGGTCCCTGTGTGCTAACAGGTCCAGTGTGTGTGTGTGTGAGCCCAGAGCCAGGTCCCTGTGTGCTAACAGGTCCAGTGTGTGTGTAGAGCCCAGAGCCAGGTCCCTGTGTGCTAACAGGTCCAGTGTGTGTGTGTAGAGCCCAGAGCCAGGTCCCTGTGTGCTAACAGGTCCAGTGTGTGTGTGTGTGTGTAGTCCCAGAGCCAGGTCCCTGTGTGCTAACAGGTCCAGTGTGTGTGTAGAGCCCAGAGCCAGGTCCCTGTGTGCTAACAGGTCCAGTGTGTGTGTGTAGAGCCCAGAGCCAGGTCCCTGTGTGCTAACAGGTCCAGTGTGTGTGTGTAGAGCCCAGAGCCAGGTCCCTGTGTGCTAACAGGTCCAGTGTGTGTGTGTGTGTAGAGCCCAGAGCCAGGTCCCTGTGTGCTAACAGGTCCAGTGTGTGTGTGTGTAGAGCCCAGAGCCAGGTCCCTGTGTGCTAACAGGTCCAGTGTGTGTGTGTGTAGAGCCCAGAGCCAGGTCCCTGTGTGCTAACAGGTCCAGTGTGTGTGTGTGAGCCCAGAGCCAGGTCCCTGTGTGCTAACAGGTCCAGTGTGTGTGTGTGTGTCCCTGTGTGCTAACAGGTCCAGAGCCAGGTCCCTGTGTGCTAACAGGTCCAGTGTGTGTGTGTAGAGCCCAGAGCCAGGTCCCTGTGTGCTAACAGGTCCAGTGTGTGTGTGTAGAGCCCTGAGCCAGGTCCCTGTGTGCTAACAGGTCCAGTGTGTGTGTGTGTGTATGTAGAGCCCAGAGCCTGGTCACTGTGTGCTAACAGGTCCAGTGTGTGTGTGTAGATCCCGGAGTCAGGTCGCTTTTTGCTAACAGGTCCAGTGTGTGTGTAGAGCCCAGACAGGTCCCTGTGTGCTAACAGGTCCAGTGTGTGTGTGTAGAGCCCAGAGCCAGGTCCCTGTGTGCTAACAGGTCCAGTGTGTGTGTGTAGAGCCCAGAGCCAGGTCCCTGTGTGCTAACAGGTCCAGTGTGTGTGTGTGTAGAGCCCAGAGCCAGGTCCCTGTGTGCTAACAGGTCCAGTGTGAGTGTGTGGTAGGGGTCTGGTGTACACACACACACACACACACACACACACACACACACACACACACACAGAGCTAACAGGACTGCTGTGTTCTCCTCAGGCACTACTGTGTGAATATTCCAGAAAGTCTCCCCAAGCTGCTACTCGCAGTCAAATGGAACTCCAGGGATGAGGTGTCACAGGTAGGACTGTGTGTGTGTGTGTGTGTGTGTGTGTGTGTGTGTGTGTGTGTGTGTGTGTGTGTGGTGTGTGTGTGTGTGTGTGTGTGTGTGTGTGTGTGTGTGTGTGTGTGTGTGTGTGTGTGTGTGTGTGTGGTGGTGTGTGTGTGTGTGTGTGTGTGGTGTGTGTGTGTGTGTGTGTATGGAGGGTGTGTGTGTGTGTGTGTGTGTATGTATGGTGGTGTGTACATGGTGACTTGCATGTCCTCATGTGTGTATGGTGGTGTGTGTGTGTGTGTGTGTGTGTGTGTGTGTGTGTGTGTGTGTGTGTGTGTGTGTGTGTGTGTGTGTGTGTGTGTGTGTGTGTGTGTGACTTGCGTGCCCTTGTGTGTGTGTGTGTGTGTGTAGATGTACTGTCTCCTGCAGGACTGGCCCCTCATGCAGCCTGAAGGAGCCCTGGAGCTGCTGGACTGTAACTTCCCCGACCCCGTGGTGAGGGAGTTCGCGCTGCGCTGTCTGGTCCAGGGCCTCACAGACGACAAGATCAGCCAGTACCTGCTGCAGCTCGTACAGGTGTGTGTGTGTGTGTGTGTGTGTGTGTGTGTGTGTGTGTGTGTGTTAGCCAGTACCTGCTACAGCTCATACAGGTGTGTGTGTGTGTGTGTGTGTGTGGTGTGTGTGTGTGTGTGTGTGTGTGTGTGTGTGTGTTAGCCAGTACCTGCTACAGCTCATACAGGTGTGTGTGTGTGTGTGTGTGTGTGTGTGTTAGCCAGTACCTGCTACAGCTCGTACAGGTGTGTGTGTGTGTGTGTGTGTGTGTGTTAGCCAGTACCTGCTACAGCTCGTACAGGTGTGTGTGTGTGTGTGTGTGTGTGTGTTAGCCAGTACCTGCTACAGCTCGTACAGGTGTGTGTGTGTGTGTGTGTGTGTGTTAGCCAGTACCTGCTACAGCTCGTACAGGTGTGTGTGTGTGTGTGTGTGCAGTTTTAGGTTTGTAGTATGCAGTGCGTCTAGAATGTAGAATTTGAATATAGAATCTAGAGAATGTAGAGTTTATCCTGCAGGTGGCGCTGCAGTTCAAACTGCCCCACTCACCACCAGTCCTGCTGTTTTAATAAAATAATAACTGAACTGGTGTGTTAGTAGCCATGAGTGGTGCTGGTTTACTGGTGTATGGTGCTTACTGGTGTATGGTGTTTACTGGTGTATGGTGCTTACTGGTGTATGGTGTTTACTTCTGTAAGGTGCTTACTGGTGTATGGTGCTTACTGGTGTATGGTGTTTACTGGTGTATGGTGCTTACTGGTGTATGGTGTTTACTTCTGTAAGGTGCTTACTGGTGTATGGTGTTTACTTCTGTAAGGTGCTTACTGGTGTATGGTGTTTACTGGTGTATGGTGTTTACTAGTGTATGGTGTTTACTTCTGTAAGGTGTTTACTGGTGTGCAGTGTTAACTGATGTAAGGTGTTAACTGATGTAAGGTGTTTACTGGTGTATGGTGTTTACTTGTGTAAGGTGTTTACTGGTGTGCAGTGTTAACTGATGTAAGGTGTTTACTGGTGTGTAAGGTATTTACTGGTGTATGGTGTTTACTGGTGTGTAAGGTGTTAACTGGTGTATGGTGTTTACTGGTGTTAACTGGTGTGTACTTCTGGGTGTTTATGTATGGTGTTTACTGGTATGGTGTTTATGGTGTTTACTGGTGTAGTGTTAACTAAGGTGTTTACTGGTGTGTAAGGTATTTACTGGTGTATGGTGTTTACTGGTGTGTAAGGTGTTTACTGGTGTAGGTGTTTACTGGTGTACTGTGTGTAAGGTGTTTATTGGTAGATGTGGATAACTGATGTAAGGTGTGTGGTGTTTATGGTGTATGTTGTTTACTTGTGTGTGGTGTTTACTGGTATATGTGATTAACTTGTGTATGGTGTTTACTGGTGTGTGGTGTTTACTGGTGTATGGTGTGTAAGGTGTTTACTGGTGGTGTAAGGTGTTTACTGGTGTGTGATGCTTACTGGTGTTTGTTTACTGGGTGTTACTTCTGTAAGGTGTTTTACTAGTGTATGGTGTTTACTTCTGTAAGGTGTTTACTGGTGTGCAGTGTTAACTGATGTAAGGTGTTAACTGGTGTATGGTGTTTACTGGTGTGTAAGCTGTTTACTTCTGTAAGGTGCTTACTGGTGTACGGTGCTGTGTTTACTTGTGTAAGGTGTTTACTGGTTAGTGTTACTGATGTGGTGTTTACTGGTGTTTACTGGTGTATGGTGTTTACTGGTGTGTAAGGTGTTTACTGGTGTAAGGTGTTTACTGGTATATTTGGTTAACTTGTGTAAGGTGTTTACTGGTGTGTGGTGTTTACTGGTGTATGGTGTGTAAGGTGTTTACTGGTATATTTGGTTAACTTGTGTAAGGTGTTTACTGGTGTATGGTGTTTACTGGTGTGTGGTGTTTACTGGTGTGTGGTGTGTAAGGTGTTTACTGGTATATTTGGTTAACTTGTGTATGGTGTTTACTGGTGTGTGGTGTTTACTGGTGTATGGTGTGTAAGGTGTTTACTGGTATATTTGGTTAACTTGTGTAGGGTGTTTACTGGTGTGTGGTGTTTACTGGTGTGTGGTGCTGTGTTCCAGGTGCTGAAGTATGAGATGTATCTGGACAACCCCCTGGCTCGCTTCCTGATTAAGAAAGCTTTGACCAATCAGAGGATAGGACACTTCTTCTTCTGGCACCTCAAGTGAGTAAGCATTGATGAAGATGAAGATGATGAAGATGGTGATGAGGAAGACGGTGACGGTGTTAATTCTATGAAGTCTATATGTTGTGTGTGTGTGTGTATGTTTTGTATGTGCTTGTGTGTTTGTGTGTGTGTGTTTGTGTTTGTGTATGGGTGTGTGTGTGTGTGTGTGTATGGGTGTGTGTGTGTGTGTGTGTGTGGCTGGAGGCCTTCTGTAGGGCGTGTGGGATGTACCTGAAACACCTGAACAGACAGGTGGAGGCCATGGACAAGCTGGTGAACCTCACTGACACCCTCAAGCACGAGAAGAAGGATGAGACGCAGAAGGTGAGAGACCTTTCACATCTTTATTGGCTGCCGCATCTCTTTTAAAGTATAGTCTATGTGTCCTGCAGGCCAGTATGATGCAGTTTCTCATTTCACCTGATGGTGGCAGCAGGAGCTCAATCATATAGTCACTATGGTCACTGCACTAAGGTCACTGCACTAAGGTCACTGCACTAAGGTCACTGCACTATGGTCACTGCACTAAGGTCACTGCACTAAGGTCACTGCACTAAGGTCACTGCACTACGGTCACTGCACTACGGTCACTGCACTAAGGCACTGCTGTTTTAAGGTGGTTACGTTGCAGATAAATGAAAAACACTGAACTCCTTTGCATGCCTGAGCGCAGGATCCACAGTGATCTGTGTGCATCTGTGTCATGCACAGCACAGTGACTCTGCTGGACTTGTTACCTGCCCCACACATTTGACTCTGTATGTCCAGCCAGGGGAAGGACAGTGCTCACACACACACATACACTCACACACACACAAACTCACACACAAATACACACTCACAAATACACACGCACAATACTCACAAATACAGACTCACAAATATACACTCACATAACACCCACAAATATGAACTAACACTCCCCAAAAATACACACTGATGGTACTCAGAGATGCACTCTCAATATACCTGTAAATAATCTCACAGATGGCTCTAAATGCTCCATGATGTATGTGTGTGTGTGTGTGTGTGTGTGTGTGTGTGTGTGTGTGCGTGTGTGTGTGAATTGTGTGTGTGTGAATTGTGTGTGAACGGGGCAGTCATGGTCTGGTGGTTAGGGAACCGGTCTTGTGACCGGAGGGTCGTGGGTTCGATTCCCAGGCCTGAGGCCATGACTGAGGTGCCCTTGAGCAAGGCACCTAACCCCAACTGCTCCCCCGGCGCCAGGCTAGGGCTGCCCACCGCTCTGGGCACGTGTGCACCACAGCCCCCTAGTTATCACTAGTGTGTGTGTGTGTGTTCTGACTGCACAGAAGGGTAAAATGTGGAGGACAAAAAATCACAATTGTGAAAATCACAATTGACAATGTGGCTGACTTAACTAATTAAGTGACCTGTTCTTCCAAAGTAGTCATGGTGGTATCTCACAGGAAACCTCAGCCTTGCAAGGAAATGAGCTCATGCTCACTGGTTCTTACACTACTGTGTGTGTGTGTGTGTGCATGTTTGTGTGTGTGCATGTTTGTGTATATGTGTGTGTGTGTGTTTGTGCTCTTAACCCTTTTTCATGATTTATCTTTAAAATCTTTTTGTCTGTTTATAGGAAAT
The DNA here is from genome assembly GCA_020368025.1 of Brachyhypopomus occidentalis. Lineage (NCBI taxonomy): Eukaryota > Metazoa > Chordata > Actinopteri > Gymnotiformes > Hypopomidae > Brachyhypopomus > Brachyhypopomus occidentalis. The sequence goes on along the minus strand of JAGXOD010000139.1, from coordinate 204,860 downwards.
GCATCTGTCCCATTAATAGATAAGATGTACTGTGATTGGTAGATGTACTGTGTTTGGTAGGTAAAAGGATGAGTGTTTGGAGGATAATGTTTTGTGTTCTGTCTGTCAGACCCAGATGAAGTTCCTGGTTGAGCACATGTCCCGGCCAGACTACATGGAGGCGCTGCAGGGGTTCGTCTCTCCTCTGAACCCTGTACACCAGCTGGGTAATCTCAGGTACACACACACACACACACCACATTCTCATACACACGCGCACACGCATACACACGCATACACACACACACACAGGCACACTCACACACTCACTCACACACTCACTCACACACACACACACACACACACATACTCACTCACACAGATACACACACGCACACACACACATACAGGTTAGAGGAGTGTAGGATCATGTCTCTCTCTCTCTCTCTCTCTCTCCCAGGTTAGAGGAGTGTAGGATCATGTCTCTCTCTCTCCCCAGGTTAGAGGAGTGTAGGATCATGTCTCTCTCTCTCTCTCTCTCTCTCTCTCTCCCCAGGTTAGAGGAGTGTAGGATCTTGTCTCTCTCTCTCTCCCCCAGGATCATGTCTCTCTCTCTCTCTCTCTCTCTCTCTCTCCCCCAGGTTAGAGGAGTGTAGGATCATGTCTCTCTCTCTCTCTCTCTCTCTCTCTCGTTAGAGGAGTGTAGGATCATGTCTCTCTCTCTCTCTCTCTCTCTCTCTCCCCAGGTTAGAGGAGTGTAGGATCATGTCTCTCTCTCTCTCTCTCTCCCTCTCCCCCCCAGGTTAGAGGAGTGTAGGATCATGTCTCTCTCTCTCTCTCTCTCTCTCTCCATGTCTCTCTCTCTCTCTCTCCCCCAGGTTAGAGGAGTGTAGGATCATCTCTCTCTCTCTCTCTCTCTCTCTCTCTCCCAGGTTAGAGGAGTGTAGGATCATGTCTTCAGCCAAGCGCCCTCTTTGGTTGAACTGGGAAAATCCAGATATCATGAGTGAGCTGCTCTTTACCAACAATGAAGTCATCTTCAAAAACGGAGATGGTATGTGTGCGTGTGTGTGTGTGTGTGTGTGTAAATGCTGTGTGTGTAAATGCTTTTAATGTGTCTATGCATTTGTTTAGTATACGTGAAATGCTTTGGTGTGTCTGTGTGGTTATTTATGTATTTTATTTGTGTGTTGTGTGTTTTAGACCTGAGGCAGGACATGTTAACTCTGCAGATCATTAAGACCATGGAGAACATTTGGCAGAATCAGGGCCTGGACCTGCGGTGAGACTTTCCACTAATCACACTTAACCCACCAACACTGTGACGGTCCAGAATCTCCCAGCACAGCTCCTCGCTCATTTCCTGTGGTCCAGTGTAACTCCTCCCCTTCCTGCAGGATGCTGCCCTACGGGTGTCTCTCCATAGGAGACTGTGTTGGCCTGATTGAGGTGGTGAAGAACAGCTACACCATAATGCAGATCCAGTGTAAAGGGGGCCTGAAGGGGGCGCTACAGTTCAACAGTAACACCCTGCACCACTGGATCAAAGAGAAGAATAAGGGAGAGGCGTAAGAGATTCACAGACTCACACACCGACAAACATACACACACACTATGCCCATATACACACACGTGCACACACTCTGTGTGTGTGTGTGTCTTCCTCAGCTATGACAGGGCGATCGATCTGTTCACACGCTCCTGTGCTGGGTACTGTGTGGCCACGTTTATCCTGGGCATTGGAGACAGACACAACAGCAACATTATGGTCAAAGAGAATGGACAGGTAACCTACACACACACACACACACACAATAAACAAATGCACTGTCACACGTACATACACACTGAACATAACCTCTCTCTGTCTCTCCCTCCTCCGTCTCTCTCTTTCCCTCCCCCTCTCCCTCCCTCTCTGTCTCTCTCTCCCTCCCTCTCTGTCTGTCTCTCTCTCTCTCCCTCTCCCTCCCTCTCTGTCTCTCTCTCCCTCCCTCTCTGTCTGTCTCTCTCTCTCTCTCTCTCTCTCTCTCCTCCCTCCCTCTCTCTCTCTCCTCCCTCCCTCTCTCTCTCCCTCCCTCCCTCTCTCTCTCCCCCTCTCTCTCTCTCTCTCTCCCTCTCCCTCCCTCTCTCTCTCTCTCTCTCTCTCTCTCAGCTGTTCCACATAGACTTTGGCCACTTCCTGGACCACAAGAAGAAGAAGTTCGGCTACAAGCGTGAGCGGGTGCCGTTCGTCCTCACACAGGACTTCCTCATTGTCATAAGTAAAGGAGTCCAGGAATGCACCAAGACCAAGGAGTTTGAGAGGTGAGCACACACACACACTCACAAGCACACACCCTCTATACAACCCTAGACACACACACAGGGCCACGCCCTGTCCTGACCTCCGCCCTGTGTGCAGGTTTCAGGAGATGTGCTATAAGGCGTACTTGGCCATCCGGCAGCACGCAAGCCTCTTCATCAACCTCTTCTCCCTGCTGCTGGGCTGCGGGATGCCAGAGCTTCAGAGCTTCGACGACATCGCCTACCTGCGTAAGACGCTGGCGCTGGAGAAGAGCCAGCAGGAGGCGCTGGAGTACTTCACCAAGCAAATGAACGACGCCCACCATGGCGGCTGGACCACCAAGATGGACTGGATCTTCCACACTATTAGGCACATGCCTAACGAACACTGATATACACACACACACACACACACCGCACTGTGAGTAACAGACATAACCAGCTTCACAACCAGCTTCGACCGGATCTGTAGGTAAACATGTCACAAGCTTCTATCCCCCTGTCCTCTGGGTAACGAGACCTTCTACTTTTGTTCATTCATTAAACCCTCTGAAGTCGCAGTTATCACCAGCCAGATCAGATTGTATGTTGTAACAGTGTAGTGATTACGCCACACTCGTAGAGTGAGTCTGCCTGACACCCCACGAGGATTAGCACACAGGAGAGGGTTAGCTCCCACAGGAGAGGGTTAGCTCCCACAGGAGAGGGTTAGCTCCCACAGGAGAGGGCTAGCTCTCACAGGAGAGGGTTAGCTCCCACGGGAGAGGGCTAGCTCCCACGGGAGAGGGCTAGCTCCCACGGGAGAGGGCTAGCTCCCACAGGAGAGGGTTAGCTCCAACAGGGTTAGCTCCAACAGGAGAGGGTTAGCTCCCACAGGAGAGGGTTAGCTCCCACGGGAGAGGGTTAGCTCCCACGGGAGAGGGCTAGCTCCCACGGGAGAGGGCTAGCTCCCACGGGAGAGGGCTAGCTCCCACGGGAGAGGGCTAGCTCCCACAGGAAAGGGTTAGCTCCCACAGGAGAGGGTTAGCTCCCACAGGAGAGGGTTAGCTCCCACAGGAGAGGGCTAGCTCCCACAGGAGAGGGCTAGCTCCCACAGGAGAGGGTTAGCTCCCACAGGAGAGGGTTAGCTCCCACAGGAGAGGGCTAGCTCCCACAGGAGAGGGCTAGCTCCCACAGGAGAGGGCTAGCTCCCACATAACTCCAATTACATTCACTCTTCACTTAACTACCATCCACAAGACCTCAGACAGAGATCCAGGTTTGACACAGGACGTGATGTCAGAGGTCTAAATTTGACACAGATGCTGATGTCAGAGGTCCAGAGAGGTTGTGGTCTGTTTTAGCTGTGAAATCACATTGGCTATGCACACAGTGAACTGCACTGAACTCCAAATATGAATCACCTGTATCTTGGTCATTTTCACACTGGGCTTGTGACACACACACGCTTTCTCAGAGATGCACACACTACCCAAGTAACTGTTTCATGAACTACAATGCTTTTGAAGATTCTTGTTGCAACTCTTTGTAGGAATAAGACTAATAAGACCCAGCAGACTCATGGGAAATGTAGTCTGAGACTGGGAACACATGGAAACACTTTGTGACGATATTATTTTCATAAGCCTGTAAAGTTATGCACATTTATGTATTCTCACACATACACACATGAAAAAGGTGGGATGATCACTGCTCTTCTGCACTAATGTAGTTATAGACACATAAACAAATATACATTATCTACCAGCACACACACACACACACACACACAGAACACACACACACTGCATTGCACAAATATTACTGCACTATGGTGGGACTGTAAAAGGGGGATCAGATCAATGATCGTTGATTCAGAGTTCTGAAATTCAACTGCTTATCTTTGTTTTGGACGATGATGGTGATGGCATTGGCAGGCATTTTCCTGGAGGCTGATCTGAGATCAGGATTGTCCTGTGCTGCATCTATGTGATTGGAAAAATGGGTGCATAGAGCTGTTCCTAGGTCAGGCCATAGCAGGCCCATACCAAACACTCCAGAGAGCTCCTGATCCTCCTCAGGTTATCACAAAAGTCGAGGTTCAATCCTTGATCAGCCATTACAGTGCCAATTATAGAAGATGAGTTAACCCCAGCACACATGCCCCATAATGCACTGCTACTGAAAACAGGAAATGCTTTTGTAATATGATATGACAGTCTTCCTTAGTATACTACACCATAGTATAGTAGTATAGTATGCTTTAGCATAGTATATTTTAGTATAGTGTACTATACAGCTGTGTTCAAAATTATTCAACTCCCATAGCAGCAAAGTGTTTTAGCAAGTTTAACATTTATTTTTTAACTTCTTCACAATCAGATCAAATAAGGGTTTGTATAGAAGATAAATGAAACTTAAATTACAACAATATTTCTTCTAATATCCCAACAAATGTCCTTTTTGTGATTTCATCTTTGACAAAATTATTCAACCCCTTAGACACATTCAACATTAGTACTCAGTACAACTCCCTTTAGCAGTAAAAACTTCCTTCAGACGTGAAACGGAGCTTGACACAAGTTTCTTGCAGCGATCAACAGACATCTTTTTCAAACAGCCTATTTCTCACGGGCAAGTCCCACCAGAGATGTTCTGTGGGATTTGAGATGTTCTATGGGATTTATGCCGGGTGATTGTGATGGCCACTCCAGAATCTTCCAGCCTTTCTTCTGCAACCAAGCTGTGGAAGAATTGGAGGTCTGCTTGGGATCATTGTCTTCTTGGAAGGTCCAACGTCTCCCAAGCTTCAGCTTTGTCACTGACTGCATGACATTTCCACCCAAGATCTCCTGGTAGTTAACAGAATTCAAGGTACCTTCCACATGGTGGAGATTCCCTGTACCTGAAGAAGCGAAACAGCCCCAGAGCACGACTGACCCACCGCCACTTCACAGTAGGCAAGGTGTTCTTTTCTGTATAAGCCTCGTTCTTCCTTCTCCAGACATATCGTTGAGCCAAAGGCCCAAAGAGTTGCAATTTGGTCTTGTCGCTCCAGAGAACAGTATCCCAAAACCTTTGTGGTTTGTCCACATGGTTTTTGGCATTCTGGAGTCGACTCTGTGCTTTGGAGTCAGCAGAGCAGTGCGTCTGGGACTTCTGGCACGGAGGCCTTCATCTCGTAATGTGGGCCTTCTCGTCTGGCCCGAAACCTGAGTACCTCCCTCTGACAAGTCCTGTCGCAGTTCCTCAGCTATCAGCCGGGGACTTTTCTTCACCTCTCGTTTCAGGTAGCAGACAGCGCTTGCCGACAGCGTTCTCTTTCTGCCACGCCCAGGTAGTGTTTCCACTGGGCCTTTAGCTTCACATTTGTGAATTATGCTTCCAGCTGTGCGTCTTGAAATGTTTAATGTCTTTGCTTTCATTTTATATCCATGTCCTTGCTTATGAAGAGCAGTTAACTCATCTACACTTCTTAACCATTCTCTGAACTTCACCATGTTACACAAACACTATTAACTGTCTAGGAGGAGCTGAGTGTCCAAGTCCTTTTAAACCTGCTCAATAGCTGCTCATTATGGTTCTGTTCACGTCTACAGGGTCTTTCAATGCCTAATTGAAAACACCTGATTGAAACTCTGTTCTTGAGGGGTTCAATCTTTAAGGGGTTGAATAATTTTGTCAAAGTGGAAATCACAAAAAGGACATTTGTTGGTATATTAGAAAAAGTATTGTTGTAATTTAAGTCGCATTTGTCTATTATACAAACCCTTATTTGATTCGATTGTGAAGAAGATGAAAAATAAATTTTAAACTTGCTAAAACACTTTACTACTATGGGGGCTGAATAATTTTGAACACAACTGTATACTGTACTATAATATAGCATATAGAATATTACACTACTGCAGCTATTTGGGGTTTTACAGGGGAGATGCAGTGTTTGTGTAGTGTAGGTCACCGTGGGAGAGCTTTAACCCAGCCCGTGACGTCATCACTGTGAGTGCAGTTTGACCTTCCGTCTGAAGCTCTGCGTTTAACAATCACTCTTATTTATTAACAAATCTGTCTTTCTTAAATATAAGATTCAATCTGAATTGTGTTAAACAGAAATAGTGACTGTCCTTTGGCTGACCAAGTCTTGTAATTGTGATTTAAAAGCGGGTTATAATGAGGTCATCTTCAGACAGAATGTTTAAATATGTTGAGGAATCGGTCAAAACCTCCTCGACCAAATGTAACGCAACGACCAAACGTAACGTAACGTAACCCCATCGCATGTATCAGTGGGCCACAGTGAGCAGAGGCGGGTGTGTTGGGGTTTGGGTTCTCACTAGATCATGTAGTCTTCAGTTGCTATGCCTACCTGTAAATCGGCACCTATTTTGTGTTTTGTGTTTTAGCAGTGCAGGATTTAAGCTTCTCTGTTGCTTGTGGCTTTTTTAAATCAGCCGAGCTGATCTGGGTTCAGTAGTGTCTTTAGTGTCTCTGTTGCTTGTGGCTTTTTTAATCAGCCAAGCTGATCTGGGTTCAGTAGCCTCTGGCTTTCACACTATGATGAGGTGGTGAAAAAGAAACTACTCTCCAAGAATTTTTTATAGCATAAAGGAAGAAAATATGTATTAGAAATGTGTTTTGCATTCAAATAGTTTGTCAGTTATCTAATTTTTATCTCAGATTTATATAAGCAGTTTGTTATTATTATTGTTATTATTATTATTGATATCAAGCACTGTTAAATGTTAGTTAACTGCATGAATGATTTAATGAAGTTTGAGCTGTTCAGTATTGATCACCCTTGTATCTGTAGCACCTTTGCACAAAAACTGCTTTGTTTGTTTGTGAATATAAACACAGGCAAAACCTAAAAGCAATACTTTATTGAACTGGATTAGAGATTCACACTGAGCCAAATTCCATGTGTGTCTTTATCGGTGACCTTCAGTGATGAGTTGTTCGTGGTGGTGGAGTCGTGTTGGAGAATCATTGTACTGTAATTTTGATACAAGTTTGTATTCTGCTCTCAGCACAGCCTGGACAGGGTCTGGGGGTCGTGATCCATGTGAGCTGGACGAGTCTAGCGGGGCTGTTTGTTTGTTTGTTAGTTCTAATGTTTACAGTGATGTTTCATGAAATAAACTTTTCTCAACCCTATTGGCGCCTTTCAGTGCTTGAGTGTACGTAACATCTTTCAGGAATATCTCACGAGTATGTGGAATATCTCGCGAGTATGTGGAATATCTCTAGTATGTGGAATATCTCTAGTATGTGGAATATCTCACGAGTATGTGGAATATCTAGTATGTGGAATATCTTTAGTATGTGGAATATCTTTAGGATGTGGAATATCTAGTATGTGGAATATCTAGTATGTGGAATATCTTTAGTATGTGGAATATCTAGTATGTGGAATATCTTTAGTATGTGGAATATCTAGTATGTGGAATATCTAGTATGTGGAATATCTCTAAGGTTTCAGCCATAGATCATCCTCACAAGACCTTTCTTTGCTTTTTAAAAACTGTTCTCGCTGTATTGTAAAACTTGTATTGTGATGTTTTGCCAGAAACACTAATTGATGGTGATGGAAACCCGTGATTCTCAGAAGGATCTCAGGACGTCTGCTAGGTAGCAGACTGTCCCAGCGATTAGCTTGTATGTTCCAGTGCCATGTCACCCAGCCAGTAACCGTTTCCCAAGTTATGCTTCTGGTTTCTGCTGTTCTGAGGCAGCAGCATCTCTCCCTGGTCAGAGCGCCTCACCCTCTCAGTAGATTTCAGCTTGTATACACGATGGCACAGCTGAATAAGATAAATGAATGAGATAATCTCAGGATGGTTTACACATTTATTTGGGTGCCAAAGAACATGGAAGAGTGTAAAACAAAGGAATAAAGGGCTTCATACCCAGATATTAAAATATAATTTAAATTAAAATATAACAACGGTATGCAAATGCTGTCATTCTCTACTGACCATAATTCAGGGTGATGTGAATGATTCAGAGTGAGGTGTGTGATTCAGGGTGATGTGTATGATTCAGGGTGAGGTGCATTCTGGGCATTTTCAGGGTGTGGTTTCCTCATGTGTTCAAGACTGCTGGTATTGGAGAATCTGCTGTCTATAATCTCAGCCACCATTCTACCAGTTCTTACTGTGTCTCTGTTGACTGTCCCATCATATGATATGATTGGCTGTCCAGTGAATCATCTATTCACTGGTCTGTGTATGTTCATTGGCTGGTGTCAAAATGAGGCTCTCAGCTGGTTACGTGTGTTCTTGATCTCCAGCTCCAGCTGCTGGATCCTGCCGTCTCGTTGGTCCAGCTGCTGCCGTAGAAACCGGATCTCCTCCCTCTGCACATAGAAGAGGTGCAGCATCTACAACACACAGAGTTACAGCCCCTCAGTGTGGGTGGTGGAGCTACAGCCCCTCAGTGTGGGTGATGGAGCTACAGCCCCTCAGTGTGGGTGATGGAGTTACAGCGCCTCAGTGTGGGTGGTGGAGCTACAGCCCCTCAGTGTGGGTGATGGAGTTACAGCCCCTCAGTGTGGGTGGTGGAGTTACAGCCCCTCAGTGTGGGTGATGGAGTTACAGCCCCTCAGTGTGGGTGGTGGAGCTACAGCCCCTCAGTGTGGGTGGTGGAGCTACAGCGCCTCAGTGTGGGTGGTGGAGCTACAGTGTGGGTGGTGGAGCTACAGTGCCTCAGTGTGGGTGGTGGAGCTACAGCGCCTCAGTGTGGGTGGTGGAGCTACAGCCTCTCAGTGTGGGTGGTGGAGTTACAGCCCCTCAGTGTGGGTGGTGGAGCTACAGCCTCTCAGTGTGGGTGATGGAGTTACAGCCCCTCAGTGTGGGTGGTGGAGCACAGCCTCTCAGTGTGGGTGGTGGAGTTACAGCCTCTCAGTGTGGGTGGTGGAGCTACAGCCCCTCAGTGTGGGTGGTGGAGTTACAGCCCCTCAGTGTGGGTGGTGGAGTTACAGCCCCTCAGTGTGGGTGGTGGAGCTACAGCCTCTCAGTCAGTGTGGGTGATGGAGTTACAGCCCCTCAGTGTGGTGGAGGTGTGGGTGGTGGAGTTACAGCCCCTCAGTGTGGGTGGTGGAGTTACAGCCCCTCAGTGTGGGTGGTGGAGGTACAGCCCCAGTGTGGGTGATGGAGTTACAGCCCTCAGTGTGGGTGATGGAGTTACAGCCTCTCAGTGTGGGTGGTGGAGTGCCCCTCAGTGTGGGTGGTGGAGTTACAGCCCCTCAGTGTGGGTGGTGGAGTTACAGCCCCTCAGTGTGGGTGGTGGAGTTACAGCCCCTCAGTGTGGGTGATGGAGCTACAGCCTCTCAGTGTGGGTGATGGAGTTACAGCCCCTCAGTGTGGGTGGTGGAGTTACAGCCCCTCAGTGTGGGTGGTGGAGTTACAGCCCCTCAGTGTGGGTGGTGGAGCTACAGCCTCTCAGTGTGGGTGATGGAGTTACAGCCCCTCAGTGTGGGTGGTGGAGTTACAGCCTCTCAGTGTGGGTGGTGGAGCTACAGCCCCTCAGTGTGGGTGATGGAGTTACAGCCCCTCAGTGTGGGTGGTGGAGTTACAGCCTCTCAGTGTGGGTGGTGGAGCTACAGCCCCTCAGTGTGGGTGGTGGAGCTACAGCGCCTCAGTGTGGGTGGTGGAGAGGGTACATATATGGCCATCCCATTGTCCTACCTCCTTCTCTGCTGCAGCTGGCGTGTACACAGCTGGCTTGCGCCATGGCAGCTCCCTCTGTGTGTGTGTCAAGGCTGGAGAAGTTCTGTTGGTCCTGCCATTGCCCTGGGTTTCATCCTCCTGCCATCCTGATAGGTCGCTGATGTCATAGTCTGTGTGCTGATTGGCCATCTCGCATTCTTTGTCCTGACTGTCCATCCCCTCCTGAGAGAAGAACCTGCCTGAGTCAGGAAGGTGCTGGAGCACCTGACCGTAGGCTGAGTGGGCAGGTCCAGCTACCTCCACTGGAGCTGGGTATGGGTTTGGGACTTTACTCCCAGGCTTCAGGGACATCAGAACTGGGCCTAGACCAGGGGTCACCATGGATCAGGATCAGTGACAGCACACATGCAGTAAAGACTGCACAAAACTACAATCTGATACAGTAAATCTAACAGATGCTTGTTGGTTGTTGTTGTTGATGTTCTGGGAGTTGTAGGCTATAGGTGATGCTTCTGGGAGTTGTAGGCAATAGGTGATGATTCTGGGAGTTGTAGGCTATAGGTGATGATTCTAGGAGTTGTAGGCTATAGGTGATGATTCTGGGAGTTGTAGGCTATAGGTGATGATTCTGGGAGTTGTAGGCTATAGGTGATGATTCTGGGAGTTGTAGGTAATAGGTGATGATTCTGGGAGTTGTAGGCTATAGGTGATGATTCTAGGAGTTGTAGGCTATAGGTGATGATTCTGGGAGTTGTGGGCTATAGGTGATGATTCTAGGAGTTGTAGGCTATAGGTGATGATTCTGGGAGCTGTAGGCTATATGTGATGATTCTGGGAGTGCAATGCTAAGGGTCAGATGCAGTGGTGTAAAGCACGCCGCCACTGGACTCTAGAGCAGTGGAGACGTGTTCTCTGGAGTGATGAATCACGCTTCTCCATCTGGCAATCTGATGGACGAGTCTGGGTGTGGCTGTTGCCAGGAGAACAGTACTTGTCTGACTACATTGTGCCAAGTGTAAAGTTTGGTGGAGGGGGGATTATGGTGTGGGGTTGTTTTTCAGGAGCTGGGATTGGCCCCTTAGTTCCAGTGAAAGGACCTCTGAATGCTTTAGCATACCAAGACATTTTGGACAATTCCATGTTCCCAACTTTGTGGGAACAGTTTGGAGCTGCCCCTTCCTCTTCCAACATGACTGTGCACCAGTGCACAAAGCAAGGTCCATAAAGACATGGATGGCAGAGTCTGGTGTGGATGAACTTGACTGGCCTGCACAGAGTCCTGACCTCAACCTGATAGATCACCTTTGAGATGAATTAGAGCGGAGACTGAGAGCCAGGCCTTCTCGTCCAACATCAGTATGGGACCTCACAAATGCGTTTCTGGAATGGTCAAAAAAAAATGCTCCCTGTGCTTGGTGAGATACTGGAGAAGATTTCTGATTGTAACTGTTATTTTTTAAATAGCTGATTACAGTATTCTTGTTGCTAGGCTTCAATGTTACAGCTTTTCACCTTCAGCACTTGCTTGGCGGAGGAGTTTACTCTCTGAACACAGCTGTAGTGCTGTAGTGTTGTATTAGCTCTAATGATGTATTAGCTGTATTAGCTGTAATGTTATTGTGCTGTAGCGTTGTATTAGCTGTACTGCTGTATTAGCTGTAATGCTGTATGTGCTGTAGCGCTGTATTAGCTATAGTGCTGTATTAGCTGTAGTGTTGTATTAGCTGTAGTGCTGTAGTGTTGTATTTGCTGTAGCGCTGTATTAGCTATAGTGTTGTATTAGCTGTAGTGCTGTATGTGTTGTAGCGCTGTGTTAGCTATAGTGCTGTATTTCTGTATTAGCTGTAGCGCTGTATTTGCTGTAGCGCTGTATTAGCTATAGTGTTGTATTAGCTGTAGTGCTGTATTAGTTGTAGTGCTGTAGTTCTGTATTAGCTGTAGTGCTGTATTAGCTGTAGCGCTGTATTTGCTGTAGTGCTGTATTTGCTGTAGTGCTGTATTTGCTGTAGCGCTGTATTTGCTGTAGCGCTGTATTAGCTGTAGTGCTGTATTAGCTGTAGTGCTATAGTTCTGTATTAGCTGTAGTGCTGTATTAGCTGTAGCGCTGTATTTGCTGTAGTGCTGTATTTGCTGTAGTGCTGTATTTGCTGTAGCGCTGTATTTGCTGTAGCGCTGTATTAGCTGTAGTGCTGTAGTGCTGTAGTTCTCTATTAGCTGTAGTGCTGTATTAGCTGTAGTGCTGTATTATCTGAGGGTCAGCCATGTTGGCTCCTGTGTACTTGCTTGCTCACCTCTGTTCTGCCCCATGACCCACTCCTGAGCCGTCATGGCTGCCTCTGCACCTGCTGTCATTGGGTAGATGTCCTCCTGGAATCCCTCTGACTGAAAACACCACAAAGAGAACTTCTCCAGTTTCTGTGGAGTCACTGATCACTCTATTCACATTTCTTCC
>JAGXOD010000139.1:182500-187500 GCA_020368025.1 Brachyhypopomus occidentalis | reverse complement strand
TCGTTCAGTCCAGTTAAGTGAGGCTGGTTAACCACTCAGTGTGCTCGGTTATGTTAGTGAGATAATAAGGACGATTACATATGCGTGTGTGTTTTAACTAGAATCATATGGTCATGTCCAGATCTTCAGCTGCAGTTGTGTGTCCTGTAGTTTTCTGCAGTATTGATCTGGTTCCGTTCAGGATTAAGAGATCCAGGTTCCTGCTGTTGCTCAGAAGCTGTTTTTCAGATTGTTTTCTGTTTTATTAATACTGCATACAAATTTATTTTATTTTCTGGTTGTATTCTAATAATAATAATAATAATAATAATAATAATTTGGGTAGAGGAGAGGGAGGAGTTATGGGAGTGTGGGAGGAGTTTGGGTAGGAGGAGAGGGAGGAGTTATGGGAGAGTGTGGGAGGAGTTTGGGTAGGGGGAGAGGGAGGAGTTACGGGAGAGTGTGGGAGGAGTTTGGGTAGGGGGAGAGGGAGGAGTTACGGGAGAGTGTGGGAGGAGTTATGGGAGAGTGGGAGGGGTTATGGGAGAGAGTGTGGCAGCCTGTGAACGCTGCACACACTAAATCTTTAATGACGAGTCGTGTTACATTACAAGACGTCTTTGGAACACTGGACATCTGACATTTACCCTGGACACACACACACACACACACACACACACGCACACACGCACGCACACACGCACGCACGCACGCACACACACACACACACACACACACACACACACACACACACACACACACACACACACACACACACACACACACACACACACACACACACACACACACACACACACACACACACACACACTCCCCACAGGTATTTCATGAAGATTTTAAATGAAAATGACTGCACTGCACTGTACTAAAGGCTGTTAAACTGATGGACTCTTCAGCAGTCATCTTAATGTGTTCCTCAGCATCATCGTGTGTGTGTGTGTGTGTGCATCATCATGTGTGTGTGTGTGTGTGTGTGTGTGCATCATCATGTGTGTGTGTGCATCGTCATGTGTGTGTGTGTGTGTGTGCATCATCATGTGTGTGTGTGCATCATCATGACTCATCATCATGATCCCGTCATTCCCTTCTTCTCACACACACACTCACACCACTCTCCTCTTCTCACACACACACATCACTCCCCTCTTCTCTCTCACACACACACACACCTCTCCTCTTCTCACACACACACACATACACACATCACTCCCCTCTTCTCCCACACACACACACACACCTTCTCACACATCACTCCCCTCTTCTCTCACACACACACACCTCTCCTCTTCTCACACACACACACATACACACATCACTCCCCTCTTCTCCCACACACACACATCACTCCCCTTCTCACACATCACTCCCCTCTTCTCTCTCACACACACACACCTCTCCTCTTCTCACACACACACACATACACACATCACTCCCCTCTTCTCACACACACACACATCACTCCCCTCTTCTCTCTCACACACACACACATACACACATCACTCCCCTCTTCTCACACACACACACATCACTCCCCTTCTCACACATCACTCCCCTCTTCTCTCTCACACACACCAAACTCCCCTCTTCAATGCAGCATGTGTGTGTGTGTCCTCTGTAAACCCTGCCATTTTGAAGGTGTGTATATGTGCTCCATCTTGTGTGTGTGTTCTGTATCTTACCTTGTCGTAGAGATCACAGATCCACTTTTCCAACAGGTGTGTCCCACACCAGCAAGCAGAGGACTTGTGACTCACTGCAACAGGACACTCAGGCGTGTGTGTGTGTGTGTGTGTGCGCGTGTGTGTGTGTGTGTGTGTGCGCGTGTGTGTGCGTGTGTGTGTGTGTGTGTGTGTGCATATGTATGCAAATGTGTGCATGGGTCTATGTGTATTTGGTATAACAGCAGGGGTGATATAACAGCAGGGGTGATATAACAGCAGGGGTGGTATAACAGCAGGGTTGATATAACAGCAGGGTTGATATAACAGCAGGGGTGATATAACAGCAGGGGTGGTATAACAGCAGGGGTGATATAACAGCAGGGGTGATATAACAGCAGGGGTGGTATAACAGCAGGGGTGGTATAACAGCAGGGGTGGTATAACAGCAGGGGTGATATAACAGCAGGGGTGGTATAACAGCAGGGGTGATATAACAGCAGGGGTGGTATAACAGCAGGGGTGGTATAACAGCAGGGGTGATATAACAGCAGGGGTGGTATAACAGCAGGGGTGGTATAACAGCAGGGGTGATATAACAGCAGGGATGATCTGCATCAGTCTTCATGAATAACTCTCTGCAGGGTCTGTGCACACACCCTACCCTAAACACACCCAGTAACCAGCCTTCAGCAGACACACTCACACTGGCTGGTTCTGACCTTCTGCCCCCGACACTTGGTGATCCTCATTGGCTGTTCCCCAACGTTACAGAACAGTGATGCTGGCTGTGGGCGGAGCCAGATGTAGGAGGGCACCTGGTGGCACAGTGGTGCAGGGCACAGGTGAGAGTGAGACAGACAGACGAGAGTGAGACAGACATATGGGTGAGAGTGAGACAGCCGGGTGAGAGTGAGACAGACAGATGGGTGAGAGTGAGACAGACAGGCGAGAGTGAGACAGACGGGTACCAACACAGTGGCCATTACTGATGAGTCAGAGACAATGTTTACAAGGTATATTTTTCCTACTTTATTTACATTCAAGAAACAGTTTTACAGTGAGCAGAGTTTAAGTATTTTGTCTCCACATTCTACACACTCCTGTCCACACACACACCCCCGTCTGCATGAACACACACACACCCGTCCACACACACACACACACACACACACACACACACACGAGTCATTACAGTTTGAGTTTAGTCATTTATTATTAATAAATAAGGGGTTTATGAGAACATAAGGGGTTAAAAGCACACTTTAATTTAGTATTTGTCATCTATTACACCTTTAAAAACTGGATTCTAGTTTCAGAACCAGCATTAAATGTTAAACACTGCAGTGAGGTTGAACCACACCCAGTGGCACCACCGGAGGCTCAGGTGAGGTGAGGTGAGGTCTGTTGAGGTGAGGTGCTGTGAGGTGAGGTGAGGTCCGGTGAGGTGAGGTGCTGTGAGGTGAGGCTCAGGTGAGGTGCTGTGAGGTGAGGCTCAGATTGGGTGAGGTTAGGCTCAGGTGAGGTGAGGTGAGGCTCAGGTGAGATGCTGTGAGGTGAGGCTCAGATTGGGTGAGGTTAGGCTCAGGTGAGGTGAGGTGCTGTGAGGTGAGGCTCAGGTGAGGTGAGGTGAGGTGCTGTAAGGTGAGGTGAGGCTCAGGTGAGGTGAGGTGAGGTTAGGCTCAGGTGAGGCGAGGTGAGGTGAGGTGAGGCTCTCACCTCTTGCCAGCAGAGCTGCATGATGCTGTAGATCTGGGGTGCTGCTTTCTTGGGGCGGTAGAGACGATGGCCCTGGGTCACCATCTTCACCACCTCATGGTTAGGGTTGTGCTCATAAGGGATCTTGCCCTCCGTGAACACCTCCCACATTAACACCCCTGAAAAAACAACACAGCCGGACCAGGTATCCACAGTCTGACATTAATCACAAACCTATATAGTGTATAAGAACCTTTCATTATTATTAAGAAATATTATTTAATGATTTCCCTTTTTAAAGTGTGTGTCAACAACACTGTTTAGTAAGGGTTTAACATCCCCCTGACAAGAAGATGATGACCCAAAAGTCCTTTGTGCTATAAGAAAAGTCATCAGTGCTGTTGTATCTAACACCATGTTGATTTGTTCATGTGTTCTCACCGAAGGACCAGATGTCTGACTTGCTGCTGTATTTACAGAAGTTGAAGACCTCGGGTGGAGACCATTTCACAGGAAACTTCGTCCCCGACGAACTGATGTACTGGTCATCCAAGACATATCTACAGGCCACATGTCAAAGGTCAGCACATGTCAAAGGTCAGCACCTGTGTTCTGTAAAGTCATTGGTCTTATCCTGGACTCAACCGCAGGAAAAAGGCAAACTGTTGTCATAGTGACTCTGACTGCTTTTGTGCACATGGTGTAGCAACTGTGTGGTGTTACTGATACTACAGCAACTGTGTGGTGTTACTGATACTATAGCAACTGTGTGGTGTTACTGATACTATAGCAACTGTGTGGTGTTACTGATACTATAGCAACTGTGTGGTGTTACTGATACTATAGCAACTGTGTGGTGTTACTGATACTACAGCAACTGTGTGGTGTTACTGATACTACAGCAACTGTGTGGTGTTACTGATACTATAGCAACTGTGTGGTGTTACTGATACTACAGCAACTGTGTGGTGTTACTGATACTACAGCAACTGTGTGGTGTTACTGATACTATAGCAACTGTGTGGTGTTACTGATACTATAGCAACTGTGTGGTGTTACTGATACTACAGCAACTGTGTGGTGTTACTGATACTATAGCAACTGTGTGGTGTTACTGATACTATAGCAACTGTGTGGTGCTACTGATACTACAGCAACTGTGTGGTGTTACTGATACTACAGCAACTGTGTGGTGTTACTGATACTATAGCAACTGTGTGGTGTTACTGATACTACAGCAACTGTGTGGTGTTACTGATACTATAGCAACTGTGTGGTGTTACTGATACTACAGCAACTGTGTGGTGTTACTGATACTACAGCAACTGTGTGGTGTTACTGATACTACAGTGTGTGGTGTTACTGATACTATAGCAACTGTGTGGTGTTACTGATACTATAGCAACTGTGTGGTGTTACTGATACTACAGCAACTGTGTGGTGTTACTGATACTATAGCAACTGTGTGGTGTTACTGATACTATAGCAACTGTGTGGTGTTACTGATACTATAGCAACTGTGTGGTGCTACTGATACTATAGCAACTGTGTGGTGTTACTGATAATACAGCAACTGTGTGGTGTTACTGATACTACAGCAACTGTGTGGTGTTACTGATACTACAGCAACTGTGTGGTGTTACT
>JAGXOD010000139.1:162500-172500 GCA_020368025.1 Brachyhypopomus occidentalis | reverse complement strand
CCACTTAATAGCAGTTGTTGCTACGGCAATAATGATGTTAGTAAAGCTAATGAAAAACCCCAGACCAACACAGAATGGGTGTTAAAACTTAAACTCAAGTTCTCACCAAGCTGCTTTGTGTGACTGTGTGACTGTAGGACTGTAGGACTGTGGGACTTGTTACACCGTGACAACAGTTACCTGGACTTCACATATTCAAACTCAGTAAAAATCTCTTCCTGAAACTCCTCATCTCAGCAGCTCATATACGAGTGTCCTGTAGGAAAGTGTCGAGTCCTGCGGCTCTGATATGGGGTCAGGGTTATATGGGGTTTCTCTAATTCTCTTCCCCTTTTACTAATTTTAGTTCTCCTTCCAGCATGCACATGATGTTTCTCAGAACTCCTGTACACAGTTTGAATTGAATGTTATTCATTCAGAACATTTCTGTAGCTTTTTGGGCTTGAAATGCAGAAAAGAACCCTAGTCATACTGATAGACCACATACTCCTCTTAGCACACACCATCAACCTACGTATTAGATATGTGTAACCAAGACTTCCTCATATTGCTGCACTACTGCATAATCTAACCGTAGTCTAACAACTAACAACCATTACCCAAATCAGAATTTTCTTCTGGTGGTATTTGGGATGGTTTTGTGAATTGCGTTTTGTGTGTGTGTGTGTCGTATTTGTGCATGTTGTGTGTGATGTGTGCATGCATATGGGTGAGTTTGTGCATATATTGTGTGAGTGTGTTTGTATGTGTCAATTGTATATGTATGTGTTGTGTGTTTGTTGTGTGTGTGTGCATGTTGTGTGTACTGACCCTCCTTCATGTTTTGTACCCACACACTTCTGCTCTCATTACTAGGAGCAAATATGTACAGAGTGTTGGAGTCGTAGACCACCTGTGGAGACAGTGAGAGAGACAGAGAGAAAGAGAGCTCGTGTCTGGCTGGAAACAGAGCAGAACCTGGCAATTATGTCAATATCCAGCATCTGTAACACTCAAACGCTGTCTGAAACAACTCAAATACTGTCTGAAACACTCAAATACTGTCTGACAACTCAAATTCTGTCTGAAACACTCAAATGCTGTCTGACAACTCAAATGCTGTCTGACACAAAACAGTTACACAAAACACTACAAGGTCAGGTACATTAACAGTTCAATTTAATGGAGAGTTTTACCTGGGAAGGATATTTATTTTACCTGGAAGGGGTATTTATTTTACCTGGAAGGGGTATTTATTTTGGCAGGGTATGACCACGCCTCCATTCTTCACAATCTCGACACACCTGACACGCTGCAGGTCGACAGAACCCTTTCTAAACTTCTTCTGCAAAACATACCCACACGTGTACACACACACACACACACACACACACACACATATTCAGTATGTAGATTTAGAACATATTCAGAATGTCTTTAACGTCTCTTTCACACACAGGGCAGAACATCATGTTCTGTTATTTCTGCTTGTGTTTTGTCTTCTGAGCTAGTTGGAGTGGCGCTTATTTGTTTTGTTTTCAACATTTTATCCACTGCATAATTAGCGACAGAATCAAACAACCCTAACGACCCTAACGGCCCTAACGACCCTTACTGGGCACAGGGTCATTGGGTACAGATTCTAAGGTTCCTACCCAAGCTTCCCACAACACAGCAGAATGAAGCAATGGCCAATCTAGCCCAGTTCAGTACAGAATAATAACCTCCACAGGCCAATCTAGCCCAGTTCAGTACAGAATAATAACCTCCACAGGCCAATCTAACCCAGTTCAGTACAGAATTAACAACCTCCACAGGCCAATCTAGCCCAGTTCAGTACAGAATTAACAACCTCCACAGGCCAATCTAGCCCAGTTCAGTACAGAATTAACAACCTCCACAGGCCAATCTAGCCCAGTTCAGTACAGAATTAACAACCTCCACAGGCCAATCTAGCCCAGTTCAGTACAGAATAATAACCTCCACAGGCCAATCTAGCCCAGTTCAGTACAGAATAATAACCTCCACAGGCCAATCTAGCCCAGTTCAGTACAGAATAATAACCTCCACAGGCCAATCTAGCCCAGTTCAGTACAGAATAACAACCTCCACAGGCCAATCTAGCCCAGTTCAGTACAGAATTAACAACCTCCACAGGCAAATCTAGCCCAGTTCAGTACAGAATAACAACCTCCACAGTCCAATCTAGCTCAGTTCAGTACAGAATAATAACCTCCACAGGCCAATCTAGCCCAGTTCAGTACAGAATAATAACCTCCACAGGCCAATCTAGCCCAGTTCAGTACAGAATAATAACCTCCACAGGCCAATCTAGCCCAGTTCAGTACAGAATAACAACCTCCACAGGCCAATCTAGCCCAGTTCAGTACAGAATTAACAACCTCCACAGGCCAATCTAGCCCAGTTCAGTACAGAATAATAACCTCCACAGTCCAATCTAGCCCAGTTCAGTACAGAATAATAACCTCCACAGGCCAATCTAGCCCAGTTCAGTACAGAATAATAACCTCCACAGGCCAATCTAGCCCAGTTCAGTACAGATTAACAACCTCCACAGGCCAATCTAGCCCAGTTCAGTACAGAATTAACAACCTCCACAGGCCAATCTAGCCCAGTTCAGTACAGAATAATAACCTCCACAGGCCAATCTAGCCCAGTTCAGTACAGAATAATAACCTCCACAGGCCAATCTAGCCCAGTTCAGTACAGAATAATAACCTCCACAGGCCAATCTAGCCCAGTTCAGTACAGAATTAACAACCTCCACAGGCCAATCTAGCCCAGTTCAGTACAGAATTAACAACCTCCACAGGCCAATCTAGCCCAGTTCAGTACAGAACAACAACCTCCACAGGCCAATCTAGCCCAGTTCAGTACAGAATGACACACAACATCCACCAAGTTCTGGCAGATCTGTTTACAGTGTGATTTGCAGTGGCCTTCCAGATACAGCAAGGCAGTTTGAAACACATTATTTAATGTTAGATTACAGTAGAGAGCAGTTTACCCAAGAGTGTTAAGGCCCAACTCATGCTCTAACTACACAAGCCAACAATCCAGGAAACACCATCAAGAAAGAACACAGTCCAGGAATAACACAGCAGAGAGTAGAACAAAGTCCAGGAGATAATAGCTGACGGAGGACATAGTCCAGAAGATGACAGTTGAGGAAAATACATGATTTTCACTCAAATAAATTGTAAAACTGTAAGGACAATCTGAAAACTCAGATTCTTTTCATTGCCGTAATAAAACACACCTCAGGGCGTCCCTCATAGTAGGTCAGTCTGGTCTTGGTCAGCACAAAAACCCTTTCTTTGTAGTTGAGTGGTGATGTACGCTTCTTCTGCTGAGAGCGTTTGATCAGTGTTTCTTCCAGGATGGCTGTGGAACTCATCTCTGAGCTCTGGATACACCTGGAACTGCCATCGACTTCACACACACAACCTGTCACCAGAGGACAAAATCACACACACGAGTAAGACAAGCAGTTTGTTATAGACTCAAAAATGCCATCGACACCACAACAATCCTCATACATTGTACAATAAACAAATAGTGGAGTAACTGAAATATAAGAATTTAGTGACAGTCTTTCCTCAATTAATTACTGGTAGTAGTAATTCGTATGTATATATGGTTTGACCAGACATGTATGTAGGTGTTATTTGAAGAGCAACGATTTGTATACAAATGAGTGGAGTAAATCTGTCCAGTGGTCTATATGGTCACCGTTCTGAACACGTTTAACAGTCTTTAAACACATTTTCTACATCTTATTTTATTTATTATTTCTACACAATATTTTCATGTATTGTATTTTTATCGCAGCTACATTGATTTGTAAGGGATCTGGTATCTGATATCTAAGGGAAGTGGATCAACAAACAGCGCTTTCGATCGCCGAATACTTGCCATCACGGTCTATAGAAACTACAGCAGTTCATGAACTAGAGATATTGATTAATGTTCGGACTCTTTAAAACCACACAGAGATATTGATTAATGATCGGGCTCTATAAAACCACACAGAGATATTGATTAATGTTCGGACTCTATAAAACCACACAGAGATATTGATTAATGTTCGGGCTCTATAAAACCACACAGAGATATTGATTAATGTTCGGGCTCTATAAAACCACACAGAGATATTGATTAATGTTCGGACTCTATAAAACCACACAGAGATATTGATTAATGTTCGGGCTCTATAAAACCACACAGAGATATTGATTAATGTTCGGACTCTTTAAAAGCACACAGAGATACTGATTAATGTTCGGGCTCTATAAAACCACAGAGATAGTACTGATAGTACTGGCTCTTTAACCTCCACAGACCCTCTTTACTCATGACAATCCGTGTTTCGGTATCTAAACGTCTCCTTCCAGATCTACCCTACCGAACAGCCCAGCACAGCTGCCATCTCAACGTGAAATTACTGATTTTCAGTGTCGAAAAGTGAGAGATCAAAAAGTAAAAACAGACACTTACATCAGAGTCGGTCGGCGGGCTGCGTAATGGCGCGAACGTCCTCCGCTTCTGGACGGTATGATCTCGCGCGCCATGACCAGGAAACGTCCGTGTGCCGCGCGCAGCCAACTTTATCAAGGAAGTGTCTGACACCTGCGGGTTGTGGGGAAGAGGACCTGTCTGTCTACACCTGTCTCTCTCTCTCTCTCTCTCTCTCTCTCTCCGCCTCTTCTTTGACTAGCAAATGTCAGAATGTAAACCTGCTCGAGCGACTATGTACAGCTTTTCTTTGTCTTTCCTTTTTGCGTTTAGACCGCGCTGACTCAACCACGGCGGGCAGCAGCGGAGATGCAAACCACACAGCAAAGTAAAAAAAAATTTCACACGAACACGCCAATAGCGTGTAGTTGAATAAAAAAACTATTTAAATTTTTGGATGTGGGATGTTACTGAAACTGCAGACACATTCTGTAGAAACATCAAGCATTAGGAAAAAGTTATTTTAAAGTGATTATCAAAACTTGCTTGATGACATCGTTGTAAACAAAAAACTAAAAGTTGTAACGTTGATTTATTTATATTATACCTTTATTTAAATTATTTATTTTTATTTTATGCTGGTCCTACCAGTAACAAATCCGGGACGATGCAGTTATATCTTCGCTCACAATTTACAAGCAAGGTAAATCAATATCCCACGCTAGTTAAGTGAGGGGCGGAAATGACCACGTCAGCGCTAAAGGGGGCGACATTCATGCACTGTGATGCACAGTGTCCTCTTTGTTTCGTACTCCTGCTCTATCTACCTACTCTAGCTGTATGTAGCATGTTGCCAGACATTGAACAGTCAGCAGTAATTCACCACTGCTGTGTCACTGTGTCAACCTTAACTTTACACGACTGACCAGGTTCTTCACTGTCTGCCTTGACTTTACACGACTGACCAGGTTCTTCACTGTCTGTCTTTACTTTACATGACTGACCAGGTTCTTCACTGTCTGTCTTTACTTTACATGACTGACCAGGTTCTTCACTGTCTGTCTTTACTTTACACACAGACCAGGTTCTTCACTGTCTGTCTTTACTTTACATGACAGACCAGGTTCTTCACTGTCTGTCTTTACTTTACATGACTGACCAGGTTCTTCACTGTCTGTCTTTACTTTACATGACTGACCAGGTTCTTCACTGTCTGTCTTTACTTTACATGACAGACCAGGTTCTTCACTGTCTGTCTTTACTTTACATGACAGACCAGGTTCTTCACTGTCTGTCTTTACTTTACATGACTGACCAGGTTCTTCACTGTCTGTCTTTACTTTACATGACTGACCAGGTTCTTCACTGTCTGTCTTTACTTTACATGACAGACCAGGTTCTTCACTGTCTGTCTTTACTTTACATGACTGACCAGGTTCTTCACTGTCTGTCTTTACTTTACATGACTGACCAGGTTCTTCACTGTCTGTCTTTACTTTACATGACTGACCAGGTTCTTCACTGTCTGTCTTTACTTTACATGACAGACCAGGTTCTTCACTGTCTGTCTTTACTTTACATGACTGACCAGGTTCTTCACTGTCTGTCTTTACTTTACATGACTGAACAGGTTCTTCACTGTCTGTCTTTATTTTACATGACTGACCAGGTTCTACTTTGTATCAACCTTTACTTTACACAACTGACCAAGTTCTACATCTGTGAGTACACACAACATACAGAACAGTGACTGGGAGCCTCTAGGTGTAGACCTAACCATCACTGAGACTTAGTTGTTTAAGTGATTTGATTTGTATTAGACAGCTCCGTTTCCTGATAGCTTCCTTCAGTGGTGAGTCTGAAGATCAGATGGAGGGCAGAGGTCTTTCTGGACGCAAGTCTACAGCTGTAAATATTAACAGACTAAAGGTGTGTGTACAGAAAACTCTAGAGGACATACTTACACAGAAGGTGTTTCACAGGTGATGGGTTTATATTGCAGGTGTTTATTTAATATGGGTTTATATGGAAAGGTGTTTATTTAATATGGTTTTAAATTGCAGGTGTTTATTTAATATGGGTTTATATTGAAGGTGTTTGTCACGGTACCGAGGCCCCCTGCTGGCCGCCCCGTCAGCAGCAGCAGTGTTCTATGTTTGTCCTGTCGTTGTGACATCATGTTCATTTCGCAGGTGGGCGTGGCCCATTAGGAAACCGACACCTGGGGGTCGTTTGTCTCTCTATATATGTTTTGTCTTTGTACCAGTTGACTGCTGGTTCTTCATTTGGATTGTGTCACAGGCTTTATGTTGGTGCACGTTATTCATTAAATCCTCTGGTGTGATCGTTTCCTTTTTGCACATCACAGTGTTTATTTAATATGGGTTTATATGGAAAGGTGTTTATTTAATATGCGTTTATATGGAAAGGTGTTTATTTAATATGGGTTTATATGGAAAGGTGTTTATGTTCATAAGTATTTTGTGTTTGTGTGATTGTCAGTGATTCTTAGTCGTGCTGTTATCTTTCGCTTCCTTTTTAAACCTCACATCCTGTTTGATGCAAGTACTGTGTGATTCACTGTGTGTGTGTGTGTGTGTGAGTGTGTGTGCTACGTCAGCCTTTCCTTTGAAACAGCGCTCCTCCGCATTCAGACGTTAACACAGTATCACACACACGCAGACACACAGCTTGGGGCTTTTGGTGGGGACATGAGCAGTTGTCTGCAGTGGTAGCATGATTGAGTCCAGTAAGTAGTATTATACAAATATTGTAAACAGTGTGTGTCTATGTATGTGTGTGTGTGTGTTGACTTTTGATAGACTCTGGCATATGGCTTTTGTGGATACATTATACTTATTATAAAGTGTATGGATTTGAACATAATTGCATACATAATGAGTCTTTATGCAATGCGTCTTTATAGCAATCTGTGTAAATGTAAGACAGCATGTGTTTACCACTGTTCATTATTGTTGAATGATTCAATTTTCAAAAAAAATTCTGATTTCTTACAGAATTACTAATTGCTTTGCTAAAATATATTGAAAATAGCAATTGCCCTAAGTATCTATTCTGACCGGACATGTCGGTGTTCTGGTTCCGGTGTTCTTCTCACATTCTTCAGACATCAGACATTTCCTGTCAAACATTACACACACATTTCTCACTTAAAGTTGAACTACTGAAATTAAATCATTCCAGCTTCAGGAGATGGTAAGAATAAAAGTATAAACAGTTTAAGGCCTTTCTTAAATCACCTGTAAATCCTTAATGACCCACTGATTTTCTCTCTCCCTCTCTCTCTCTCCCTCCATCCTTCCCTCACTAGGTCATTCCATCTATTCCATCTTCTGTTGCTGTTGTGCTTGGGAATCCCGGTAAGAGAATACCCAATCAGAACAGACAATAGAATACCCTATCATGAGAGACTAGAGAATATCCAATTTATAATTTTTGTTAGTTATTAGAATCTCTCTCTCTGTCTCCTTCTCTCTCAGTACCAGTACACATGTGGATCTCAATTCCAGAACTGGACATTATAACAGATCTACAGGATATGGCGGCAGAGTAGGTCAAAGTTCAATCATTTATTCATTCAATCATTTATTCATTCCAGCGCTCCTTCAACCCTGTCATTTTGAGTATGTATATGTGTATTGATATACCAGCCACTGTTCCCTGTCCTCCCCTCCCCTCTCCTCCTATCCCCCCTCCTCCTCTCCTCCTCTCCTCCCCTCTCCTCCTATCCCCCCTCCTCCTCTCCTCCTCTCCTCCCTTCTCCTCTCCTCCCCTCTCCCCTTACCTCCTCTCTCCTCTCCTCCCCTCTCCCCTCCTGTCCCCTCCCCTCTCCTCCTATCCCCCCTCCTCCTCTCCTCCCTTCTCCTCTCCTCCCCTCTCCCCTCCTGTCCCCTCCCCTCTCCCCTTACCTCCTCTCCTCCTCTCCTCCCCTCTCCCCTCCTGTCCCCTCCCCTCTCCTCCCCTCCCCTCTCCTCTGCTCCCCTCCCCTCCAGACAGAGCGGTCGATGAGGAAGCTGCCCCTGCCCCCTCCTGAGGATGTGGAGGGTGAGCAGCAGAAGATGGTAGCTCTGTATGACTTCACTGCCACAGAGAAGTCTGACCTAAGCTTGAGGCACGGGGAAGAGTACACACTCCTGCACAAGCAAGACAAGCTGTGGTGGATGGTGCAGGACAACCACGGGTGTGTGTGTGTGTGTGTGTCTGTCTGTGTGTGTGTGTCTCTGTGTATGTCAGTGTGTGTATCTGTGTTTGCGATATGTTTATTTGGAACACTAGGTACTGTAGATTCCTGTAGTTTAGCAGTAGTCTGGTTCAAGGGTCTCTTGAATTCTGGCCTATCTGCTACTATCTAGTTATTCTGTGAACAGATGCAAAGCACTTTGTAAGTTTCTGTAGATAAGAGCGTCTGCTAAATGCCCTAAATGTAAATGTTAATGTAAATGTGTGTGAGCATGTACGTAGTTTAGATTATTTAGTGATTTCTGCTGGTGATTGTTCCTCTGTGACTCACTAACCCTAAACCCTAAACCCTAGCACTAGCCGTAAACCCTAAACCCTAGCTCTAGCCGTAAACTCTAACCCTAGATTTGATTTATTCCTAACCCAGGAACAAGGGCTTCATCCCTAGTAACTATGTCACAGGGAAACACAACATAGAAGCTAACGAGTAAGTTACACATACACACATAGACACACGCACACACACACACACACACACACACACACACACACACACACACACACATACATGCACAAGTCAGTAATAAGTTACACATGCATGTATACGCACACACGACATGCACACACACAAAATAGTCTTATACACAGACAGAACACACACACACAACATGGATACACACAGCCGAACTGGCATTTGTGTCTATGGCCGTTTGTGTCTATACTGACATGGTGTTTTGGCATCTTATAGATGGTACTGCAAGAACATTAACAGATCTGAAGCTGAGAATTTACTAAGACAGGAGGTGAGTGGAGTATCCCTTTAACCATCCATCCATCTGTTCATCCACCCCTATAACCATCCATCCATCTGTACATCCACCTGTACATCCATCCCTATAACCATCCATCCATCTGTACATCCACCCCTATAACCATCCATCTGTACATCCACCCCTATAACCATCCATCTGTACATCCACCCCTATAACCATCCATCCATCTGTACATCCACCCCTATTACCATCCATCCATCCAGTGTTGTATTTACAGTGTGTCCTGCTGGTCAGTGAAGGTATCAGTTTGAGTAGGAACCAGCTCTGCTTAAACCAGCTCTGATTAAACCAGCTCTGCTTAAACCAGCTCTGTTTAAACCAGCTCTGATTAAACCAGCTCTGTTTAAACCAGCTCTGTTTAAACCAGCTCTGTTTAAACCAGCTCTGATTAAACCAGCTCTGCTTAAACCAGCTCTGATTAAACCAGCTCTGATTAAACCAGCTCTGCTTAAACCAGCTCTGCTTAAGCAGGATGGTGATGGTCCCAAATGTCTCTCTGAGAAACATGACTG
>JAGXOD010000139.1:142500-157500 GCA_020368025.1 Brachyhypopomus occidentalis | reverse complement strand
CAATATATACACCATATATACCAATCACAATCACAAATACACACCGACATACAGAATACAGACAGATACAAAGCCCCATATTGATGAACAGTGTTCCTACTATACTAATCAGTACTTATTGACCAGTAAATTATCCTGTAATCTGTAATTGTTTAGTTTATCCTCATGTAATAAACAACAGAAATATGAGAATCATTTTATATCATTATATTTTGGTAGTAAAAAAGTCTCTGTGTTCCTTAATAAAAGCATTTTCACACAGAATTATGTCCGGGTTCTAACTGGTTACTTGGGTCAGTAGGTATGTGCTGGATAATCAGTACACCAGTTCACCGCGCTCCAGGTTCCCAGTGAAGTGGTCTCCTCCTGAAGTGCTTCACTACAGCAAGTACAGCAGCAAGTCTGACGTCTGGGCATTTGGTCAGAACCGACCCGCACTGAACACGAGCCTGAACACTGAACACTCAGTACTGACCCCCACTGAACACTGAACACTCAGTACTGACCCCCACTGAACACTCAGTACTGACCTGCACCGAACACAAGCCTGAACACTGAACACTCAGTACTGACCCCCACTGAACACTGAACACTCAGTACTGACCCCCACTGAACACTCGGTACTGACCCGCACTGAACACTGAACACTCAGTACTGACCCCCACTGAACACTCGGTACTGACCCGCACTGAACACTGAACACTCAGAACCAACCCGCACTGAACACGAGCCTGAACACTCAGTACTGACCCCCACTGAACACTCGGTACTGACTCGCACTGAACATGAGCCTGAACACTCAGTACTGACCCCCACTGAACACGAGCCTGAGGCCTGTTTCCTGTGTGCACAGGCGTGCTGATGTGGGAGGTTTTCTCAGATGGACGCACTCCATTTGGGAACAAGTCCAATGCTGAAGTTGCGGAGGAGGTTACACAAGGGCGACGTCTGTACAGACCACACAAATGCCCCGCCCCCATCTATGACATCATGTTCCAGTGCTGGCACGAGGTGACACACCCACACCACCTGCAGGTAGCTGGGCTGCCTGCATTCTGACTATTCAGTATTTTATTTAAAGTTTTTATGTCGTTTTGTGTTTATATGTCTGTCTGTCTGCGTATACATATGCCTGTTTGTGTCCGTCTGTGTGCGTGTGTGTGTGTGTGCTTCCAGAGGCCTCAAGGACGACCCTCTTTCTCTACACTACTCCAGAACATCAAAGACGTGGTGGAGGACGACACACACTAGAGGAGCAGAAATCACCACAAACACCACAGACAGCACAGCCCGTAACACCAAACACCACAGACAGCACGGCCCGTAACACCAAACACCACAGACAGCACGGCCCGTAACACCAAACACCACAGACAGCACGGCCCGTAACACCAAACACAGCACACATTACAGTCAACAGCATTTGAATATGATAGATGTCAATATATTTTACATGTAATATAATAAGAATATATATTTTTGTAATAAACTTCATTTGGGAAGCACTTTTTTCTTCTCTTCTTTTCCTAAAATGAAGGTCTTTCTAGAAGAAGAAATGACTGATGGCAGATGACTGATGCTAACCGTAGCTGCCACTAGAGGGTAGCATATAACCACATGCGCTATATCAATGTAACAGCATTTTTTCAAGAAAATAAATCTCTCATTACCCTCAGAAAATTATACAGGCAAAAAATATAACAAATAAAAATAAAGATTGTAGTGTTGCTGGCGTGTCCTGGTCCATGTCCAGGCGTTGCTGGCGTGTCCTGGTCCATGTCCAGGTGTTGCTGGCGTGTCCTGGTCCATGTCCAGGTGTTTATGGCGTGTGATGGACCATGTCCAGGCGTTGCTGGCGTGTCCTGGTCCATGTCCAGGTGTTTCTGCCGTGTCCTGGACCATGTCCAGGTGTTGATGGCGTGTCCTGGTCCATGTCCAGGCGTTGCTGGCGTGTCCTGGTCCATGTCCAGGCGTTGCTGGCGTGTCCTGGTCCATGTCCTGGCATGTCCTGGTCCATGTCCAGGCGTGGCTGGCGTGTCCTGGACCATGTCCAGACTGTGATGTCTGCTCCCCCACCACAGCTACATATGATCCAGGTATCCATAGTAACACCTGGAGACCTTGTGTGTCTTCACACTGTAAGGATGGGAGTGTGTCACATCACACATGCTTTAAACCTTTAACAAGAATGTTTCATTCTCAGAGCAAAAATCAAAAATGTTCAAAAACAGTTCACGTGTCAAAACCAAAATGGCAGAAAATGGACACAGACAGAATCCAACTCGGTATCAAAAAAACAGTCCAGGTCAAAAACAAAGGTGAACTGGGAGAATTTGGCAAAAAACACAGGTGAACTGGGAGAATTGGGTGAAAAATACAGGTGGACTGGGAGAATTGGGTCAAAAACACAGGTGAACACATGCCAGGCCGACCCGTGAAGACTGCAGGATCAACACTCAGTAGTGTTCCAAACAGAGCTGTTGGCACTACTGAACAGCTTCTTACTTTAAAGTACTGTGAAATGGGGACCAGGTGGAAACTAGTAATGAGGGTGCCGGGAATTCTGGGAATTAGAGTCTCTGGAGTCAAGCAGCACGACACACACATCTTCACTGGAGAATGTCCACAGTGATAAAACTGTTTGTAAAGCAGGATAAAGGTGTAACTGCACAACAGTGCCACACTGTACACACCCATGGTGTCCCAGCCTGTGCTCTTAGTGTGGGAACTGGGAGTGAGTAATGGGAGCACTGGGAACTGCATCTGGGCTGTTGGGAAATATTTGTTTCTCTTCTGCTGGTGAAAGTGGATGTGACTTAACTGAATGTGAAAGATTGGTCTGGATCTCTTGTCTTTTATACACTCCTTGTCTTACTTTGAATATAATAAGACTTTGATTTTTGACTGGTCAACAGAATTCATATGTTATGATTATTATAATTACAATAGTTATACCTCTAGTGAGTCCATTCATGTTATATTATTACAGTAGATGTTATGCCTAGGGGTGTGCGATATATATCGTCCACGATAATATCTTAATAGCTGTGTTAACGATGTGCGAGCTGACGTTATCGAGTATGCTAATCACTGAGGAAAAAAACAACAAATCAAAGCGCATTGTCTCCACGCGTCTAGCTTTAGTATAGGTGGCTGCGCGTGCGCATTGAGAGTGCCTGTGCCTGTGTGTACTAGTATAGGCTAAAGCTAGCGTTAGTATAGCAGCTAAAACAAGGCTGAAAATGAGCGAGCACACTGCACCAGAGGAAGACGTTCAGACACCGCCAGCCTCTCAGTCTACTGCCTTGGATTTAATTCCCAGACGAGGTTCGTCTTCACTCGCGTGGAGGTGGTTTGGGTTTGAAAGGGCGGACATTACTCAAAAGACGGCAATATGTAAGCTCTGTAAGAAAGCGGTTGCTATTAAAGATAGCTCGACAACTAACCTGTTCCATCACCTCCGTGTAAACCATCGCACAGAGTATGAGGAGGAATATGAAAAACTTCGGGAGCCTGCTGTCCAAGACAAACCTACACCACCTAAGGTATCCAAAGCACAAACTCAGCTAACTTTAGCGGAATCACTCACTAAAAAAGTGCCCTACGACAAAAAAAGGCAGCAGATGGCAAGAGATAACAAATGCAGTCACCAGTTACATCGCTAAAGACATGGTCCCCGTTCAAGTTGTTGAGAGAGATGGCTTCAAACAACTATTAAACACTCTAGACCCAAGATATAAACTGCCTGGTCGAAAATATTTCAGTCAAACTGCTCTGCCTAAGCTGTATGAATCATGTCGCCAAACTCTGGAGCATAAGCTAAAAGACGTTGTACATCTTGCCACCACGTAAGATTTATGGTCAAGCAGAACGTCGGAGCCATACCTCTCTGTGACCGCGCACTTCATTGACGAATCTTGGCAACTGCAATTAGTTATTCATTCATTTGAACATGCTGTAGTCTCCTTTTTTTACATTTTGCAATATTCAAACAAACTCGAAGTGGGTAATTTGTTTACAAATAATTTATTTTTTGCGCAGTATTTGAATCAGAATGTGTGTATTTGGTGACTTGTATGTTTTATTTTTGTTTTCATACGTATGCTGCAGAAATCAGCAAACCGCAATGTTTATCAAGATTTAAATAGCCACTTTCTGTATATTTATATTGAAAATGTGTTGATTGTAAATTGTGTTTAAAATAATCTCATTGATTTGTTGTTGATCTTTGTGTACATTTTTGCAAAGAAAACCAGGTAGGCCACATGCCTTGCGCACATACTTGCACTGACACTGTTAATTTAAATGTTTTTCATTGTTATTTGTTTCAAGTAAATAAAGTGCCTTAAAATTGTTTCCATTAATATAATGTGTATGCAATTATTTTAATATCATTTAAGTCAAGTCAAGTTAGTACAATATAAGACTTTTACAAACATTTATAAATAATGCAAAATATCGTTTAATATCGGTATCGGCAAAATTACAGAAAATATCGATATCGAGTTTTTTTCCAATATCGCACACCCCTAGTTATGCCTCTAGTGAGTTCCATGTGCTACCAGGATCTGGAAGAGGAGAAACCTCAGACCCTCTGGCAGAATCGTTCCACACCCCCATTCCAAGCTCATTTTGGGTTTTGTTACATGTGGTGATATCGGTGCTTCTGGCTCACTATAGCAAGTTCTAAAACTTGCATATGTATTGCAATCACAGACGTTGGGAATTTGTCCTACAATGTGACGTTGTTTTCCCGCGACCCCGGCGGGAAAACGATTCCTTTTGCGTCACAGCCGGCGTTCGACTGGGGGTTCCCTGCGCGCGCTGCAGGGGGTGAGACGCCGAGGTGGTGTGTGCGAGAACAACCGAGTAATACCCGGTAAATCAGGTCATCCGATCCACAGACTGGTGGGACAAATAGTCGTTTAGTTCTCTTGAAGCATCCGCGAAGCTGCAGCACCTGTCGGACCACTGTTTTCGTTTTGGTAAGGCCCCTTTAGCGGAGTGGCGCTGGCTAGTCCCGAGTCGGCTTTGTCTCCGCACGCGCCGCTCCGTCGGCGCGTGTCGTCGTTTTTGTCCGGTGCGTCTCCACACCGATCGAAACTCTGTTCAGAACTGCGGCCGGTCCACGACATCTCTGTGACTGAACCAAACGCACTGACGGGTGACGTCGACTCGAGCGAAAGCACAATGTTTTTGCGGGCTAGCCTGCTAGCGTTAGCCGCTATATTAGTCTGTTAGCGTTAGCCGCTACGTTAACCCGTTTGCCTTAGCTGCTACGTTAGTCTCTTAGCATTATCCGCTATGTTAGCTAGCGTTAGCCGCTATGTTAGCCTGCTAGCATTAGCCACAACATTAGCCTGCTAGCGTTAGCTGCTACATTAGCCTGTTAGCTTGTATCGTTGTTTGTGTTGTGACCTGCGTGACGGCTAAACCAGCTCATAGATATCAATAAACCTGAAATCATTAGCTGGTCGAATTATCTTGTGCGTCAGCTTTGGCTATTTGTGCTGTTAAAGAAATCTTACGGTAGGTATCTTTGATCTGCAGATTGATGACTACTTTAATATCGGGTCAGTTGTTTCTATCTGGCTAAACACACTAGCCAGTTAGCCCAGTACAATTTTGCATTTTTATTCAGTTTATTGTCACATGTAATAACGACGGTGGCTGTTAAAGTCGATTAATCGCGCCGTTGGTGACGGCCTGTTCGCATTTCTGAGAGAGAATTATAAGTGCGCATTTCCGAGTAAGGCCTCGAGGCTCCGCTCCCTGCACGCGCTGCTCGGTACCACCGCGAGCGATGATGGAGTAGTTCATGCAAATATTCGGTTCTTCTGTATTCCAGCGTCATCCTGTTTACCTGAAAGAGATGGTGATGGAGAAACCGAGCCCCTTGCTTGTAGGGCGCGAGTTTGTGAGGCAGTACTACACACTCCTGAATAAAGCCCCTGACTACCTGCACAGGTGAGTGGATGCTGTACTAGACAGGTGAACCGCCCTCACGTTGCCTCTGCTCCACAGTTATGGCCACTTAGCCAGAGAATGACCTTGTTAGCAGATGAAATTATTTAAAGAACCACTGGGCTGCTAGTTAACACATTGCACCCAAACAGCTGTGTCATTCAGTCCTTGAGGTAATTCCCGTACAGGTGTGGTTGCTGTAAACACTGCGTTCACCATATAGACATCTGCCTGTTAACAGTTACTTGTTTCAAATAATGTTTTGACTTCAACTGGATGTGTTTATCTCCCCTGTGTCTCCCGTCTCCCCTGTGTCTCCCGCGTGTCTCGTGTCTCCCGCCTGTCCCTGCCCCAGGTTCTATGGGAGGAATTCGTCATATGTGCACGGTGGACTGGACGGCAGCGGTACACCAGAAGAGGCCGTGTACGGCCAGGCCGTGAGTCCACATCACATCACAACCGCTGACAGATGCTGCGCTGTTCATGATGTGGGGCCTTTCACATAGCCAGAGCTGTGAGCAGTCGGCCGATCGGCAGAGCTGTGAGCAGTCGGCCGATCGGCAGAGCTGTGAGCAGTCGGCCGATCGGCAGAGCTGTGAGCAGTCGTCCGATCGGCAGAGCTGTGAGCAGTCGTCCGATCGGCAGAGCTGTGAGCAGTCGGCCGATCGGCAGAGCTGTGAGCAGTCGGCAGAGCTGTGCCACTCAAGCCCTGAGCACGGTGAGCTACCTGCTCTGAGAGACAGTTAGACTCTGTACTTGGAGCACGTGGGCCCTACAGTGGAGAACCTGCTCAGGTTTGGGCGTAAAGGAAACACATGAAAACACACTGTGGGCACTTTTACAGTTCTTGGTATAAGTCTGTGTGTGTGTCTGTGTGTGCGCGCGTGTGTGTGCAGGAGATCCACAAGAAAGTGATGTCACTGCAGTTCAGTGAGTGTCACACCAAGATCCGCCATGTTGACGCCCATGCAACTTTGGGTGATGGGGTCGTTGTCCAGGTGATGGGGGAACTGTCCAATAGCGGCCGACCCATGAGGAGATTCATGCAGACGTTTGTCCTCGCTCCTGAGGTGGGCTTACACACACACACACACACACTTTTCACTGTTTTATTTGCCGTTCATGATCATCTCTGATCCGAGACATTATTGAGCCCTTTCTCTCTCTCTCTTTCTCTCTCTCTCTCTCTCTCTCATTCCTGTAACAGGGATCTGCTGTGAATAAGTTCTATGTGCACAACGATATCTTCCGCTATGAAGAGGAAGTGTTTGGAGACTCTGAAGCTGAACTGGGGGGTAAAGACACACTGTGGTCCCAAAGAGTGTGTGTGTTTGAGTGTGTGTATGCATGCGTGCCCCGTGTTGAGCATGTTATTTGGGTGAAGGTCCACACCCTCACAGGTGAACACCCTCTAGGGTTCTTACACTGAGGGCACTCCTGACCCTTGACCCTGCCGTGTGCGTGCTGGACCTGATCATGAGATGCTTAGTGAGAAGTGTGGTACACTGAGAGGTACATGACAACATGACCTGTAATGTGATGTGTGTGTGTAGAGTCTGAGGAAGAGGAGGCTGAGGAAGAGCAGGTGGAGACTCACACCTCTCCTGAACCTGCAATGGACTGCCCCACCAGCACACCTTACTACGAACCTCCACCCGTCAGGTACACACTCTCCTCTCTCCACCAATGAAATACACACACTCTCCTCTCCACCAATCAGATACACACCAATCAGATACACACTCCCCTCTCCACCAATCAGATACACACATTCCCCTCTCCACCAATCAGATATTGGGTTTGTTAGACTGCTTTACATGGGTGTTTGGTTTGGTTGGCTGGGTTCCTGTACAGTGGACAGTCACTTATTTGTCAGTTGTGCTCCACAGCAATGGAGTAGAGGAACAGCAGGAAGAGGCGGTCCCAGAGGCGGAGCCAGATCCCCAGCCTGAGCCAGAGACCACTCAGGAGGTGGAGGCGGACCTTACCCCAGAGGCGGAGCTGCAGGTGGAGGAGACAGAGCCTGACATTGAAGAGAAGCTTCCAGAAGAGCCAGAGGAGGACCCGCCCACTCCTGTCCCCGCCCCCACCCCGCCCCCTCAAACCCCTGAGCCTCCTAAGGTAACCACAGCACAACTGTTGAGTTTTTCTGGTCACAGGTTTTCAACTTTGCTGCTCTGTTTGGTAAACCTCGCAGACCGTAACCTTGCAGACCGTAACCTTGCAGACCGTAACCTTGCAGACCGCAACCTTGCAGACCGCAACCTTGCAGACCGGCTTGCTGTTTTTTGAGAACATGGTGACTGAGATCCTCTATTAACTGGATTAATGTGTTTGATGTGGGTTGAAATTCCACTTTTGGATTGAGTGAAGAATTTCAGCTCACTGAAGCCTTCGGTGGCCGTGAGAGTGTGGTTCAGAAGTGCGGGGTGTATATTTTTACATTTACGGCATTTAGCAGACGCTCTTATCCAGAGCGACTTACAAAAGTACTATGTGTTCAGTCAGAATATGCATCTCTATCTAGTATACACAGGTTTAAGTCCAAACTACTTGAGGTCAAGCACTGCCATAAACCGTTGCTAGTGCTGATGCCTAGAAAGAAAACAACAAATATAAGATTAGACACAGTGCAATACCTAGCAAGACTGAAATACCTACAAGACTACATACAGTATAGTGCAATACTTAGCAAGTGTTCGTAAAGATAAAGTGCAATTACGCTTTATACCAATGCTTCAGTGGATTAGTGCTTATAAGTGCTTTACAAAGAGATGGGTCTTCAGTCTGCGTTTGAAAACCGTGAGAGAGTTCGCTGTTCGGACAGCCAGTGGAAGTTCGTTCCACCATCTGGGTGCCAGGACAGAGAAGCATCTTGTCGCGTGTCTTCCTTGAATCTATTTTTACAACTAGCTGCTACCTAATTGTAGCAGTGTATACTGAGAATATTAGAGGACATTAGACTATAGTCAGCAGGGTCAGGGTCCCGTGTCCTGTCTGCGCTGTGCAACTGGCTCACGTTTTCTCTGGTGGGCCGGACTCTGCTCTGCTCTGCGGTGTTAGCCGGGACTGACCCAGGGGTCATGCAGCAAAGCTGGTCAACGCCTGGGGACGCATCACAGACCTGGAACTTAAACCCTTACTCAGTGATTTGAGAAGATCCTTTGGATTGGTTCCTGATGCTGTCCGTCATGTCTGCAGACCTTCTCCTGGGCGTCGGTCACCAGTAAGAACCTGCCCCCAGGTGGAGCTTTGCCTGCCTCTGGAATTCCACCCCACGTGATCAAAGCTCAGAGTGTGCAGGTGAGCTGCAGTTCAGAACCTCACACACACACACACACACACACACACACACACACACACACACACACACACACACACACATACACACACACACACACACACACACACCACACACACACACACACACACACACACACACACACACACACACACACGTACTCCTGTGTGCGCACACACACACACACACACACACTCCTGCGTGCGCACACACACACACACACACACATACCTCTTCACACTTACATATACATATATGGTCTCCAGTCTGGGTTGGGTGGGTGTGGCTAATGTGCAGGTGTGTGTATGATCAGCCCAGGGTGGAGGTGAAGCAGGATGCCCCGTTGTCTAGAGACCAGCGACGGGAGAGGCCTGGGTTTGTCCTGAGAGGATCTAGACCAGGTGAGACACACACACAGCAGACACACACACACACACAGGAGGTACACACACACACACACACACACACACACAGAGCAGGTTGTATGACTGAGTCCTGCTTCTCTCCTGTCATTAGATGGAGCTTCAGCAGAAGGTCAGGGGGGAAAACCCTACTTCAGCTTTAAAGGTCAGTGACACACACACACATACACACCACACACACATACACACACCACACACATACACACACACACACACACACACACACACACACACACACACACACACACACACACACACACACACACACACACACACACACACACACATATACACACACACACACACACACACACACACACACACACACACACACACACACACACACACACACACACACACACACACACACACACACCCCACACACACACACACACACACACACACACACCCACACACACACACACTCACCCGGACAACCACCAACTGTTTGTGGGGAACCTTCCTCATGACATCGACGAGGGCGAACTCAAGGACTTCTTCATGAGTGAGAACATGTTTACACACACACACACACCTGCAGTTGTGCAGTCATGTATGTATAAAGATAGATGAGGTGATAAATTTATTTGAATTGTTGTTTACTTCAAAATCCCCAAATTCCCATACTCGATACTATAATACATTATAATAGTGAACTGCCCCAGACTCCCACAGGGGAAAAATATTGTCAATACAAAATAGTTCTTGGGGGTTGGGGTGAGAACCCTTAGTGTCCTGTTCCAGACATGGTCTGACCAGCCCCACCGAGCACAGAACCCTGACCAGAACCCCAATGAGCACAGAACCCTGACCAGAACCCCACTGAGCACAGAACCCTGAGCAGAGACACACCTCCACGTTAATATGCTATATGTAAATGCAATATATGTTGATATGTGGAACGTGAAACATCTGTTTTTGTATGTTTGGGGTTTAGTTTGTGTGTTGGGAGTTGTCCGTGGCGACGGTTCTGAGTGTGTACTGGGCTCTTGGGTTGGGGTTGGTGGTCATATGGGCACTGACGGGTGCTGTTGTCGTGGTTTCAGCCTTCGGGAACGTGGTGGAGATGCGCATCAACACGAAGGGCGTGGGGGGGAAGCTGCCCAACTTCGGCTTTGTCGTTTTTGACGACTCGGACCCTGTGCAGAGGATTCTGGGAGCGAAGGTGAGTGAGTGGGTGGCGTGTTTGGAGGGAAACCTCACACTGACCTCACACACGTCTAGAGATGCACACGCAGGGTCCTCAGTTTTGTTTTTCTGACAGCCAATCACACGTTTGTTTACTCTGTTCTGCAGCCAATCATGTTCCGCGGGGAGGTGCGTCTCAACGTGGAGGAGAAGAAGACGAGAGCAGCCAGAGAGCGGGAAACCAGGGGCGCAGGAGATGGTCGTCGTGGAGACCGTGGCCCTGGTGGACCCAGAGGCCCTATGGGAAATGGAATGGGGCGTGACCGAGATGGGCGTGGCCCACCCTCATCCAGGGGTGGTATTGGGTCAGGCAGAGGTGGCGGTCAGAGCGGCGAGAGCCGATTTGCTGGACCGCGCCGTTGAGGTGGCGTCTTCTGGTGGGCAGGAGGTACAACTGCGCGCTCTCTTATCACACCGGGGGGCGAAAAACCCATTTTTCCTTTCTTTTGGCTTTTGGAATGTGACCAGCCATCAACCATTGGATGTGAAAGACTAAACAGACTCACTCTCCTCTCACTGACACGGAGTCGCTTCCACGATCCTCATCGCTTGGTTTCTCTTCTTCTTTTTCTTTTTGCGAGGAGAGGAGGAGGGGGTGTGGTTTATTTCTGTAGAACAAAAGATGAATGTCACAAATAGGTTTTTTCCTCATGGAGCTGTCTACTCGCACATTTTATAATGGACATGAACATCAAAGCTTCGAAGAAAAAAAAATCAACGCTCACTGTACAACTTATTTATTTTGTTAGTTAATAAAAACCAACAGTGGTGGTGCCTTAAACCGTTCTCACCCGATTTCTCTCTTTCTCTATCTACTCTTTCTCTCTCTCTCTCTCTCCCCCCTCCCTCCCTCCCGTCCTGTGAAGGATTAAAGGACTCCAGTACTTATGGGTGGAGCTTTCGCATCAACTCATTGCAAAAGGCATCAGTTTGAGTGCAAGGCAGTGTTGGCGGTACTGACGCCCGTGGTCCCAAACGTGTGCTGTTTATGTGGAGTTCTTCTGCTGCTCCATGTCTTGTCTGAGCTGTCCACACCTGCAGTATTCCATACTGATTGTTTTCTTTTCAAATGTGCAGTTTATTTTTGCATTTTTTCCCCTTTTGCTGCCGTCTGATATCTGAAACCACTTTGCACGGTCCTTTCCGGAACGAGACGTCCTTCTCCACACGGAGTTCTGAAGCTAGCTAGTCCTGCACTTTCTCGTCCGGCCTCGTGGAGAGCACCGGCTCCACACGCTGCTTTGTGGCGGGTTTGGATCGTACTCCCGATGGCTTCAGCGGCTTGTGTTTGAATGTGTTTTCGACTGTCAATAAACTACTGATACCTGCACCGCGTCTCCTCTGCTCTGTAAACGTCACCGGGACTGCGTGTGTTGGGTTGGTGCGTTTTCTTTCCACTACCAGCACCTTTCACACTACGCAACACTGCACAACACCGCATCTGACGTCACAAATTACAAAATTACACGGTGTTAAGTCTGAGGATGTTCAGATGTTTTCCAAATGGTTCCAAACCGCCTTTGTCATCATTTTGTAGGATTCTCCTCTTTACTAGCTTTTTTCAAATCGAGTTAAAATGGAGTTTGTGGGAAACGGTACACACGTGCACTGCTACACGCATGTCGTGGCCCTGTGTGGCCAGGGCACCTAACGGCCCTTCCTCCTCCACAGAGGTTTAGAGGTTCATCAATTTCGCTTCTGTGGATTAGCTGAATTCCTCTGGAAGGAATTCAGCTACAAGAGGAAAGGTCACCCAGTCATCACTGCATTTAGGTCTAGGATCCAAGCCCCATAGCCTACAGTTGTTGAACAGTTCACTGCACACTGCAAGTTGCGTCGCGTGATGACGTGTGTCAACAATGGTACGTCAACAATAGAGCACGCGCGTCTGCTGGTTCTCACGCGCCTCCGTCCAAGTCTTTGGTCTTGACCGGGAAGCGCGGCAGCCTGCGACACTACGGACGAACGGGCGAATGGCGCTTTGTGTACTGACTGGATGAACGGTTGCTATTGGAGACGTTCGACTCAGTTTCACCGTGAACAAACGAGTCACGGCGCGAGGACGTAAACAGGTAGCCGGAGTTAGAAGTTGGACCTGCCGGTCGCTGCCTCACCGTAGTCTACCGATTTTAAACTTAATTTGTTTTTTGTGTCTTTTCCCGCGGAATAATAATATTTCAAGTGCGTAAAGAAGCTGGTGAGTGAAATGAAACGTGTACGTTTACACTTATTTACGCTTGTTCAGGTGTGCAGCATGTTACAGCACTGACGATATACATAGCCTCAGTTATTCAGCCCAAGTTAACTGCGAGATGATATCTCTCTTAACTCTCAAAACTCTATCTTAACTTCCAAAACTAAAACTTCTCTTTTCTTTCGCCTTTTTGTGATTTGTGCGTGGACAGTGCGTGATGCAGAAGTATGAGAACTTGGGTCTCGTGGGCGAAGGCAGCTATGGAATCGTGACAAAATGTCGCAATCGGGAAACCGGGAGAATTGTTGCGGTAAAGAAATTTTTAGAGAGCGAGGATGACAAAACTGTGAAGAAGATCGCACAACGAGAAGTCAGACTACTAAAGGTGAGTGCAAAAATAATTCACCGAAAGCGAGAATGCACGTTCAGTATCAAACAATCTGGAATGTGTTTATATGACGCAGCTGTAGTTGTATGATGTGTTTTATATGACGCAGCAGTAGTTGTATGATGTGTTTTATATGACGCAGCAGCAGTAGTTGTATGATGTGTTTTATATGACGCAGCAGTAGTTGTATGATGTGTTTTATATGACGCAGCAGTAGTTGTATGATGTGTTTTATATGACGCAGCTGTAGTTGTATGATGTGGAAGCTGTTTCTGCAGCTTGAAAAAAACATCAGTACAGCATTTCATAATTATTACTTACTATCTCATAATTATGACTTATCTCGTAATAACGATCTACTAAGTCAAAATTATGAGATACCGCTTTTTTTCGAGCGGCGGAAATGGGCTTCCATAGAAACACCTTACATATATCAGAATGATATACAGAACACAGTGTGTTACTTCCTGGTATATAAACCTATGATGTTGGTCTGCACTAGTGGTGGATTACATACTGCGGATTGTAAAATGTTAATCCACTATCCACATAGAGTTGTTGTGCCAAAAGGATCAAACTTATTCAGGCTACTATCTAGTTTCTTTTGGTTTAGAACTTTAGTAAATGTTATAGGTCTTTATAATGGTTTAGATCACTGATAAATGTTATACGTCTTTATAATGGTTTAGATCACTGATAAATGTTATAGGTCTTTATAATGGTTTAGATCACTGATAAATGTTATAGGTCTTTATAATGGTTTAGATCACTGATAAATGTTATAGGTCTTTATAATGGTTTAGATCATTAGTAAATGTTATAGGTCTTTATAATGGTTTAGATCATTAGTAAATGTTATAGGTCTTTGTAATGGTTTAGATCTTCATAATAATAATAATATTACAGCATTATTTTTGTTATTAATATGTACAGTAGTAACACTGGTTGAGCTGACCTCTACAGTCCTGTGACTGTAGGGACTCTTGTAGATTCCCCTTAGCTGTGATGTCACTGTGATGTCACTGTGGGTTTGCTGAGCTAGGCTATTTTATACCTCAATTTGTAGAGTCATATTGTTATATAATACTGGCGTGAGCCTGGAGTCTGGCTGTGTGTGTGTGCAGCAACTGAAACATGAGAACCTGGTGAATCTGCTGGAGGTGTGGAAGAAGAAGCGGAGATGGTACCTGGTTTTTGAGTTTGTGGAGCGCAGCGTTCTGGATGAACTGGAGCAGTTCCCCAACGGCCTCCAGCCCAGACGCGTACGCAGCTACCTCTACCAGATCCTCCGCGCCATCGCCTTCTGCCACCAGCACAACGTGAGTGTGTGTGTGTGCGTTTGAGTACATGTTCATGTGAGTGTATGTTCATGTGAGCGTGTGTGTACGTTTGAGTGTATGTTCATGTGAGCGTGTGTATACGTATACGTTTGTGTGTACGTATACGTGTGTGTGTGTGTGTGTGTGTGTGTATGTGCGTAATTTGACATTTGCTTAAATATGTGAATACAACTGTAGCAGCAAAAAGTATGAAACACTCATCA
>JAGXOD010000139.1:125000-140000 GCA_020368025.1 Brachyhypopomus occidentalis | reverse complement strand
ATATATATATATATATATATATATATATATATACATATATACACTGTATATATTATATACAGTGTACTCAAGTACAACTACAATACACACACTTTCCCCAATTTCTTCTCAGCTAACTGACAGCATAGTCAATCACAGGTTCACAGGCACACAC
This sequence comes from Brachyhypopomus occidentalis, assembly GCA_020368025.1. Classification (NCBI taxonomy): domain Eukaryota; kingdom Metazoa; phylum Chordata; class Actinopteri; order Gymnotiformes; family Hypopomidae; genus Brachyhypopomus; species Brachyhypopomus occidentalis. Next base: position 139,846 of record JAGXOD010000139.1, on the reverse strand, counting down.
ACAGTTATTGATTCTCACACTGTACACACCCATATTCACTGACCCATATTCACGCTATCTAATGCCACAACGTCCTCAAACAGTTATGAACAAAATGAAATAGTAGTCAATAGTCAAAGTGTTTTTGATGGTAAATTACTCCTTTAGTAATACAGTGGGGAGAACAAGTATTTGATACACTGCTGATTTTTCAGGTTTTCCCACTTGCAAAGCATGTAGAAGACTGTAATTTGTATCATAGGTACTCTTCAACTGTGAGTGATGGAATCTAAAACAAAAATCCAGAAAAATACATTGTATGATTTTTAAATAATTAATTTCCATTTTATTGTGAAATAAGTATTGGATACACCAGTATTTGATACACCAGAAAAAAAGAAACTTAATATTTGGTACAGAAACCTTTGTTTGCAATTACAGAGATCAGACGTTTCCTGTAGTTCTTGACCAGGTTTGCACACACTGCAGCAGGGATTTTGGCCCACTCCTACATACAGATCTCCTCCAGAGCCTTCAGGTTTCGGGGCTGTCGCTGGGCCACACGGACTTTAAGCTCCCTCCAAAGATTTTCTATTGATTCAGGTCTGAGACTGGCTAGGCCACTCCAGGACCTTAAGATGTTTCCTACGGAGCCAATCTTTAGTTGCCCTGGCTGTGTGTTTTGGGTCGTTATCATGCTGGAAGACCCAGCCACGACCCATCTTCAGTGCTTTTACTGAGGGAAGGAGGTTGTTGGCCAAAATCTCACGATACATGGCCCCATCCATCCTTCCCACAATACGGTGCAGTCGTCCTGTCCCCTTTGCAGAAAAGCATCCCCAAAGAATGATGTTTCCACCGCCATGCTTAACGGTTGGGATGGTGTTCTTGGGGTTGTACTCATCATTCTTCTTCCTCCAAACATGACGAGCGGAGTTTAAACCAAAAAGTTCTATTTTTGTCTCATCAGACCACATGATCTTCTCCCATTCCTCCTCTGGATCATTCAGATGGTCATTTGCAAACTTCAGACGGGCTTTGACATGCGTTGGCTTGAGGAAGGGCACCTTGTGTGCACTGCAGGATTTCAATCCTTGACGGCGTAGAGTGTTTCTGATTGTTTTCTTTGAGACTGTGGTCCCAGCTCTATTCAGGTCATTGACCAGGTCCTGCCGTGTAGTTCTCGGCTCATTCCTCACCTTCCTCAAGATCATTGATGCTCCACGAGGTGAGATCTTGCATGGCGCCCCAGACCGAGGGAGATTTTCCGTTATTTTGTATTTCTTCCATTTTCTAATAATTGCACCAACAGTTGTTGCCTTCTCACCAAGCTGCTTGCCTATTGTCCTGTAGCCCATCCCAGCCTTGTGCAGGTCTACAATTTTATCCCTGATGTCCTTACACAGCTCTCTGGTCTTGGGCATTGTAGAGATGCTGGAGTCTGATTGATTGAGTGTGTTGACAGATATCTATAATACAGATAACGAGTTCAAACAGGTGCAGTTAATACAGGTAATGAGTGGAGAACAGGAGGGCTTCTTAAAGAAAAACTAACATGTATGTGAGAGCCACAATTCTTACTGGTTGATAGATGATCAAATACTTATTTCACACAATAAAATGGAAATTAATTATTTAAAAATCATACAATGTATTTTTTCTGGATTTTTGTTTTAGATTCCATCACTCACAGTTGAAGAGTACCTATGATACAAATTACAGTCTTCTACATGCTTTGCAAGTGGGAAAACCTGAAAAATCAGCAGTGTATCAAATACTTGTTCTCCCCACTGTATATGATGAGGACCTCAACTGTAATATTCATGTGATGTCCTCTTTAACATTCATTCTCCATATCTTCTTCTATATCTTCTCCACAGAAATGTTTGCAGATGGACCCAGAGAAAAGACCCCCCTGCTCCCAGCTTCTTACTCATGACCTCTTCACCTCTGACGGCTTCCACATTCGGTAAGCACACACACACACACACACACACACACACACACACACACACACACACACACACAATTGCTATATACAGACTCTCAGGGGCATGCACACTCTCTCTGTCTGTGTAAACACAAATTATAAATGATACATGAACACATTATACATTATATATATATATATATATATATATATATATATATATATATATATATATATATATATATATATATACATACATACTGTATATATTATATATATATATATATCTTTGTCCTCCACATTACTGGGTGTGTTCAGTAATTGTCTCAGGGATGGCTGTAGTCATTAGTCAGTAATCTCAGACAGGGACTTTTATAAACGGGTTTCAAACACAGAGCAGTCAGAGTGGACAAATGTGCTCGTGAAATATTCCCCTTCTGTCCTGACTCCAGTAATCTCATTAGGACTAAAGGTGAAGTTAGGCAGCCTTCACACACACTGTGCGTATGTGGGCGTGTGTGTGTGTGTTGTCAGGTTCACACTAGGCTCAGCCAGTGTGAGTAATGGAGATAGAGACGGCATAATCAGGAGGAGCAGGGATGACCTCATGCAGAAGACCAACAGTGACATCATACAAAAGGAGAAACTACAGTGTCCCACAGAGGAACGGAACGTAGACCACAAGGTCAGACAGACCCCTGACAGGGGTCAAGGGTCAGCACTCACACGTCACCCTGTTCTTCAGGGCCGGAGCGTGTAGACTGAATGTTGTTTTGTCTGTATCATATGTAGGATTATAAATACTGTATATCTTACTCTTTTCGTTTGGGTTTTAGAACTGACATGGTTTATAGTTCATATTTTGTATTTCTATTGGTAAATGTTTGTAAAACGTGTGTGAAGGATGTTCCCATTCCTTACCGCACACTTTAATCTACAGCACACTTTTATCTGTTACACACTTTAATCTACAGCACACTTTTATCTGTTACACACTTTAATCTACAGCACACTTTTATCTGTTACACACTTTAATCTACCACATTATTTAATCTACTGCACACTTTAATCTACTGCACACTTTAATCTACCACATTATTTAATCTACTGCACACTTTAATCTACTGCACACTTTAATCTACAGCACACTTTTATCTGTTACACACTTTAATCTACCACATTATTTAATCTACAGCACACTTTAATCTACTGCACACTTTAATATACTGCACACTTTAATCTACTGCACACTTTAATATACTGCACGCTTTAAAGTATCTTAATGTGCATTAAAATCTGTCCTGTGTTCTGAAGTAAGGGGTCTGTTTCTTTATCTCAGTGTTTTCTGAATTTGTTCTCCATTTTGTTTGAGTTTACTTCATATCTCCACAGCTGTGTGTGTGTGTGTGTGTATGTAGGTGTGTGCGTGTGTGTGCGTATGCCTCAGAATATAAGTGTGCCTTCCCTAACACTTGACCAAACGACCCAGATTATCTGTTTCATAGTAGATTCCTCCGTGCAGCTGTAATTACAGTTACACCACTGACCCCAGGCTGCTCTCAAGTGGTTATTCCACTCTCACTCCAGCAGGTGGCAGTATGTGCCCATATTTCACATCACTGCTTCCTCTGCCACTTTACAGCAGAAGCCTGGACCACATGATTCAAACGGCAGACTCCTCCCTGTGGTGGAGGGAGGAGTCACACAGGAGGGGAACTGTGGAGCCCTCCCTGATAGAAGGGGCGGAGCCAATCAAGATGGGAGGATTGGAGATATGCGTGATGGAAGGGGCGGAGCCAATCAAGATGGGAAGATTGGAGATATGCGTGATGGAAGGGGCAGAGCTATGCAGGACAGGGGCGGAGCTATGCAGGACAGGGGCGGAGCTATGCAGGACAGGGGCGGAGAGCGCCCATCTTCTCCCATGACCACTAAAACCTCTCTGGAGGATTCACACAGACCCAGCGAGACCACAACAGCTGCAGCTTCCAGACCCCCAGAACTGCCCCCCAGAACCTGCCCTGGGGCAGGAATGTCCTCCATCCCCCCCATCATGACCAGTGCAGGCAGCTCCAGTATGGCACCTACACTGGTACCCAGCAGCCCCAGGTACCCAGCAGCCCCAGGTACCAGCGCCTCAGTACTGGCTGGACTGGCAGAGACGGACACAGACTGATGCTCTCTCGTGTGTGTGTGTGTGTGTGTGTGTGTGTGTGTGTGCGTGTGTGCGTGCGTGCGTGCGTGCGTGTGTGCATGCGTGCGTGCATGTGTGTGTTCACAGAACCACTGACATGCCAAAGAGACATCATGTTAGTGAGTTTAACAGATTCTCCCAGCAGCCCATAACTAGATACATCTCAGGAGCTCCTACTGCACAGGTGAGGTGCACATAAAGAGAAAGTGTGTGTGTGTTTGACTTTGTGGGTTACACTGTTTGAGGGTGTGTGTGTATGTTTGTCACATGGTGTGTGTAGAGGTGTGGGTGAAGGTGTGTGAAAGGGTTTGTATTATGGTGTGTGAAGATGGTCTTAGGGTGTGTGTGCTTGTGGGGGTGTGTGGGTGGTGTGTGCGTCTGTGTGTGTATGTGGGGGTGGGGGGTCTGTTGGCAGGGAGTTTCAGAGCTGTCTGGGTCTTACATTTACATCCTCCAGGGGGCGTCAGAGCACCTTGAGAGGTCAATCCAATGCAGGGGGAATGTAGCAGGGAATGCTGGGAAAAACAGGCGTGGTGTCCGTTTCCCTGAGCTGCGAAACAGTCCTGTCACAGCATGGAGCAGAGGGTAACTGTGTGTGTGGTTATGTATGTGTTGGAGTGGAGTGGAGATGGACTTACTAGGGGCGACTAACAGGTCTTTGAGGGCCAGAATTTGTGTTGATTGGCAAATACTTATTTCCAGCAGTAACACACAAATAAATTATTAAAATCATACATTGTGATTTCCGGATTTTTTTTAGACTATGTCTCTCACAGTGGACATGCACCTAAGATGAACATGTCAGATCCCTCCAGGATTTCTAAGTGGGAGATCTTGCAAAGCCACAGGGTGTTCAAATACTTATTTTCCTCACTGTATGTTGTGTTTGTGTTTTCGTGTCTGTGTGTCTGTATGTGTGTGTTCTTGTATTTGCGTATGAAGACAATGAAAAGTTACAGCTGATCTTCGCCTGTTTTATAACTCACAGGAAAACACAGGAAGAAGAAAGAGACCAGAATCCCCTCCGTCACTACAGGGACCTTCATGCATGTCGAAACAAATGACATATAACATTACACAGCACACTACATGTGCATGTATGCAAAAACAGAAAAAAGACCAACATTTTCTGATTGATATTAAACTTTCTGCACACTTACTGGCCTGCTGATTAACTCTGATGTAGCCAGTTCACCACTAGATGGCGCTACAGTGTGTTGAATGCTTCATAAGGATGAACTGCTGATGTATAATCCAGGTGAGCAGCTACAGTGGATTTTTATTCTGGCTTTGGAGCGCTGTGGCTTACACCACACCCAGAACTACAGGAATCACAGCAGCCATACACGCACACACACACACACACACACACACAGACACACACACAGACACACACACACACACACACACACACACACACACACACACACACACACACACACACACACACACACACACACACACACACACACACACACACACACACACACACACACACACACACACACAATGGACCAGTGAGGGGTATTTGCACACCCTGCTGACCAATCACCAACCACCAGAGCCCCCTGCTGACCAATCAACAACCACCAGAGCCCCCTGCTGACCAATCACCAACCACCAGAGCCCCCTGCTGGCCAATCACCAACCACCAGAGCCTGAAGACTGAAGAATGAGCTCGTGTTTTAGTTTCACTCATGATTCATATTTCACAGTAAAGTGTTCAGGACGTGTCATCCCAACATGTTTTGTATGGTATTCATAATCAGACGTTCTTTATTTTACAGCTAATCAGACATCAAAGGCTTCAAAGAACAACAGACAAATGGACGGCTGAGTGTGTGGAGTGGGTGGAGTGTGTGGAGTGGGTGGAGAAGGTGGAGTGAGTGGAGAGGGTGAAGTGGGTGGAGAGGGTGGAGTGTGTGGAGAGGGTGGAGTGGGTGGAGTGGGTGGAGTGTTTAGATTAGATATAAATATACACTAGCAACACAGCACCATATCGGCGGCCTGAGCAGGCGGTGTGCCTGACGGGGGGTACACTGGGGGCTGGGACACTGGGCCTGCAGCTCAAGGCTGGTGGGTCTGGACTCGGACCACTAGAGCCGGTCTGGACTTCAGTGTGTTTCAGTGTTTTAGAGTTTGCTTTCTACAGCCTGACCTACGTTGAGTTCTGGAGTGGAGACCTCCTCAACTTTATCTGCGGGGGTGGGACAGAGAGACACTTGTCAGGGGTAGGGTGTGTGTGTGTGTGTGTGAGTGTGTGTGTGTGTGTGTATGAGTGTGTATATATATATATATATATGTATATGTGTGTGTGTATATATGTATGAATGTGTATGAGTGTGTGTATATATATATGTATGTGTGTGTGTGTGTGTGTGTGTGTGTGTGTATAAGTGTGTGTGTGTGTGTGTGTGTGTGTGTGTAAGTGTGTGTGTGTGTATGTGTGTATACGTGTGTGTGTGTATAAGTGTGTGTGTGTGTGTGTGTGTGTATAAGTGTGTGTGTGTGTATAAGTGTGTGTGTGTGTGTGTGTGTGTGTGTGTGTGTGTGTAAGTGTGTGTGTGTGTGTGTGTAAGTGTGTGTGTGTGTGTGTGTGTATAAGTGTGTGTATGTGTGTGCTCCTCACCCTCCGTGGTCTCCTGCATCTCCGTGTACTGCAGCAGTCTTGGTCCTGCCAGGCCGATGGACAGAGCTCCTATAGGAGCTGTGATCAGGATGGCCAGCACGGCAACTGTCAGCACAACCATCCCATAATACTCCAACTGCTGGTCTCCTACGCTGCGTGCCATGTCCAGAGCAGTGGAACCTATAGCAGCCTACACACACACACACACACACAAATAACCACATGCAACCACACCAGAAAGTATCAAATAAACACAACACAATGCAATGCATGTCAGTCATTAAATAAACTCAACACACACACACACACACACACACACACACACCTGTACAGTCGCCTTAGGTATCCAGGCCAGAGAAATGAAGAATTTCTCCTTCAAGTTAAAACCCGCAAACAGAACCACAGCAAATGTCACCAACACTCGGACAACCACCCCAACACACAGGGTGGCCACTCCTACACCTGGACAGAGAGAGTGGGCGGAGCTTAAAGAAGGAGGCCACTCCTACACCTGGACAGAGAGAGTGGGCGGAGCTTAAAGAAGGAGGCCACTCCTACACCTGGACAGAGAGAGTGGGCGGAGCTTAAAGAAGGAGGCCACTCCTACACCTGGACAGAGAGAGTGGGCGGAGCTTAAAGAAGGAGGCCACTCCTACACCTGGACAGAGAGAGTGGGCGGAGCTTAAAGAAGGAGGCCACTCCTACACCTGGACAGAGAGAGTGGGCGGAGCTTAAAGAAGGAGGCCACTCCTACACCTGGACAGAGAGAGTGGGCGGAGCTTAAAGAAGGAGGCCACTCCTAGACCTGGACAGAGAGAGTGGGCGGAGCTTAAAGAAAGAGGCCACACTTCTACAGTATTACAGTATGTACTATCCATTGTAGGGAGATAGTAATGGATAAGAATGAGAGTAATGTACTATGTGGTAACACACAGTGTAAGGACTGAGTGTGCAGTGTTGTAGTATATATTACACTAACCCACAGTGTAAGGGCTGAGTGTGCAGTGTTGTAGTATATATTACACTAACCCACAGTGTAAGGACTGAGTGTGCAGTGTTGTAGTATATATTACACTAACCCACAGTGTAAGGGCTGAGTGTGCTGTGTTGTTGTATATATTACACTAACCCACAGTGTAAGGGCTGAGTGTGCAGTGTTGTAGTATATATTACAACCCACAGTGTAAGGGCTGAGTGTGCTGTGTTGTAGTATATATTACACTAACCCACAGTGTAAGGGCTGAGTGTGCAGTGTTGTAGTATATATTACACTAACCCACAGTGTAAGGGCTGAGTGTGCAGTGTTGTAGTATATATTACACTAACCCACAGTGTAAGGACTGAGTGTGCAGTGTTGTAGTATATATTACACTAACCCACAGTGTAAGGACTGAGTGTGCAGTGTTGTAGTATATATTACACTAACCCACAGTGTAAGGACTGAGTGTGCAGTGTTGTAGTATATATTACACTAACCCACAGTGTAAGGACTGAGTGTGCAGTGTTGTAGTATATATTACACTAACCCACAGTGTAAGGACTGAGTGTGCAGTGTTGTAGTATATATTACACTAACCCACAGTGTAAGGGCTGAGTGTGCAGTGTTGTAGTATATATTACACTAACCCACAGTGTAAGGACTGAGTGTGCAGTGTTGTAGTATATATTACACTAACCCACAGTGTAAGGGCTGAGTGTGCAGTGTTGTAGTATATATTACACTAACCCACAGTGTAAGGGCTGAGTGTGCAGTGTTGTAGTATATATTACACTAACCCACAGTGTAAGGGCTGAGTGTGCAGTGTTGTAGTATATATTACACTAACCCACAGTGTAAGTGTGTAGTATATAAACAGTGTGCAGTGTTGTAGTATAAACAGATATTAACTAACCCACAGTGTAAGGACTGAGTGTGCAGTGTTGTAGTATATATTACACTAACCCACAGTGTAATGACTGAGGGTGCTACTTGAGTATATATTACACTAACCCACAGTGTAAGATGTGAGGTGCAGTGTTGTAGTATATATACACTAACCCACAGTGTAAGGACTGAGTGTGCAGTGTTGTAGTATATATGTACACTAACCCACAGTGTAAGGACTGAGTGTGCAGGTTGTAGTATATATTATAGGTCTGTTCCACAGTGATGTGGGGTCTCTACTCTCAGTGATCTCAGCTCCAATTAGCCCAAACAGAAGGGGCTGAAATACATCCCAGAATCTCCCCACAACTGCAGCTACAGGGGCCTGTCACACACATACACACACACACACATGATGTGGGGTCTCTACTCTCTGATTTGGGGTCTCTACTCTGATGTGAGGTCTCTATTCTGATGTGAGGTCTCTACTCTGATGTGAGGTCTGTTCTCTCTGATGTGAGGTCTCTACTCTGATGTGAGGTCTGTTCTCTCTGATGTGGGGTCTCTACTCTGACGTGAGGTCTCTTCTCTCTGACGCGAGGTCTGTTCTCTCTGATGTGAGGTCTCTACTCTCTGGTGTGAGGTCTCTACTCTGATGTGAGGTCTGTTCTCTCTGATGTGAGGTCTCTACTCTGATGTGAGGTCTCTACTCTCTGATGTGAGGTCTCTACTCTGATGTGAGGTCTCTACTCTGATGTGAGGTCTCTATTCTCTAAGGTTTCTCGCACGGTGTCTCACCTTACCGCCGTCCCAGCTGACGCCAGCGATGAAGGAGAGGACAAGGGTGCACAACCCCCCCGCCCCCCCCAACCCCACAGAGTGACTCGCAAACACGGAGAACACACCCAAACCCAGCAACACACTGGACCGCCACAGAACCAGGTCAGCCTACACACAGACACGCACACGGATCAGACACGCACACGGATCAGGCACGCACACGGATCAGGCACGCACACGGATCAGACACGCACACGGATCAGACACGCACACACAAGGAGCAGGACAAGATGATGCAAACCAGTACAAAAAATGAGCTGAGTTCAGATACACAGTCCACAGTTCAGACTGAATTAAGCAGAAACTGATCATCACTTGCCGTGCGTATGAAATAAATCCAAAGATTGTCAGTTAAGGAGGTACGTTTAGGAGACATAAAGTGATTTGGACAACAGTACAACAGAAACTGGCCCTAGTTGTTGTGGAGAAATAACACCACAACATCACACCTCTCTCAGGAACACAGGCTAGTGTTTGTGTGTGTGTGTGTGTGGGCGTGCATGCATGCATGTATCATTCCTGGCTTGAGGTCAATGAATGTTTTCTTGTGTTTCATATAAAATGAACATGTACACCCTGTTACCATTAGAAGGTCTGTGATGGGGACCAGAAGGGGGCAGTAGAGGTCCAGCATGACTGCACGTGTGTTTAGGAGCAGAACATGCATATGTAAATGCACAGTTGTTTATGTATATTTTGTGCAGTTGTGCATATCTTTGTGTGTGTGTGTGTGTGTGTGTGTATGGTTGTGTGTATGTGTGCACATGAGTGTGTGTACATGCATGCACATATCTTTGTGTGTGTGTGTGTGTTTGTGTGTAAACTGTGCAGGCATGCTTATGTAGATGTTGTTGTGTGTGTGTCACCTGGTCTTCACTGGGGAAGAAGTGTATTAGAATGCCCATCAGTCCCCCTGCTACGACTCCCAGCACCACCTCCAGGAGTCCCTTTCCCACACTCAGCCACGTGGAGCCTGTCAGGAACAGTAACACTTAGTAACACGTTACTCTAATCTGACCACTTTTTTCAGTAACGAGTAATCTAACGAGTTACTATTTCCAATCCAGTAATCAGATTAAAGTTACTTATCCAAGTAACTGTGCATTACTATTTTTGTTATTTTCCTTAGTAAAGATATATATTTTTGCTTTCTTCTTGGTTCTCGGGGAGTGACATCTGGCCTATGCGATAATTAAGAATGGATTACATTTACATTTACATTTACATTTACGGCATTTAGCAGACGCTCTTATCCAGAGCGACTTACAAAAGTACTATGTGTTCAGTCAGAATATGCATCTCTATCTAGTATAAACAGGTTTAAGTCCAAACTACTTGAGGTCAAGCACTGCCATAAACCGTTGCTAGTGCTGATGCCTAGAAAGACGACAACAAATATAAGATTAGACACAGTGCAATACCTAGCAAGACTGAAATACCTACAAGACTACCTGCAGTATAAGTGCAATACTTAGCAAGTGTTCGTAAAGATAAAGTGCAATTACGCTTTATACCAATTCTTCAGTGGATTAGTGCTTATAAGTGCTTTACAAAGAGATGGGTCTTCAGTCTGCGTTTGAAAACCGCGAGAGAGTTCGCTGTTCGGACAGCCAGTGGAAGTTCGTTCCACCATCTGGGTGCCAGGACAGAGAAGCATCTTGTTGCGTGTCTTCCATGAATCTTGAGGGATGGCAGGTCCAGCCGAGCTGTACTTGAAGCGCAAAGGGCTCAAGGTACGGATCGACTTTTGACCATTGCCATAAGGTATGGAGGAGCTGGTCCATTTTTGGCTTTGTAGGCAAGCATCAGAATTTTAAACTGAATGCGAGCAGCCACAGGAAGCCAGTGAAGGGAGCGCAGCAGTGGAGTGACATGGAGTGACATTATACTTTTGCGTCTGACCATAGAGCTTGACTTTGCATACTGCACGTGAACCTGTGAGAGCGCCGGAAGCGTTTATACTTGACGTGTCACATTCTTTGCAGTGTTCTCCCGATACGTGGTAGTGTAAAGAAATACCCCTGCAAAAACAGGTGAAGGAACATTTACCTGACAAATTTTAATGTTGCATTGTGTTCCAGATTTGAAAAGTGCTGGAATTTTGGCTAAAAATTTTGGTACTTGAAAATGCTTGAAATTGGAACTGTATTTCGTTTCACAATAAATAGCTATCTGACTGAATAGTTAGCTTGTATTACGTTTACAAATACATTTACAAATAATACCGTGCAGCGACACAAACGTAATGTCAGGAGATACATTGTTACTCTTTAAAACGCTCTTCCAATTAAGTGAACATTGGCAAAATTGATTGTCATTTTGTCGTTGTCGGCAGCTGCTGAATGTAACAAAGTAACTTGTAATCTAACTTAGTTACTTTTAAAATCAAGTAATCAGTGTAGGTGCGGGCCAAATTTATTAAGTAATCAGTCTCATAAAATTACCTACGAAATGGCGGAAGCTTAGATAGTGTTAACTTTACTTAATTTGAGGTAAAATTGATCTATCTAAAGTCTGGTCAACTTCCGCAGCCCAATTCGTTGGATAAACAAACTTTAAATCTGAAGGTTTTTAGTTCGAATAATAGTTCTGGCTTCAGGTTATAACGGAGAGACAACGACTCAGACAACAGCGTTTAACACAGAAAACATTTATTAAACACACTCCATAATAAACAGTACAACAAATAAGGGACTGGGGATCGTCTAGCGTGTGTGTATGTGTATGTGTGTGTATATGTGTGTGTGTGTGTGTGTGTGTGTGTGAGAGTGCGTGCGTGCGTGTTCGGGTACGTGTAGGTGGATGTGGATTCAGGTACGTGCGGGTGCACGTGCGCGTGGGGGGAGGTCTCTCAGACAAAGAGAAACTCAGCGGCGCAAAAACCAAACCAAGCTCTCCTCAATAGCCACGGACACAAGGCTAAGACAATAGATGGGGAGGAAGTTTTACAGGCGAAGAGAAACCCAATGGCGCGAAAACCAAACTAAGCTCTCCTCTATAGCCACAGACACGAGAAACTAAGACAATAGATGGAGGGGAGCGTTTTACAGACGAAGGGAAATTCGCTGACGAAAAACCAAACTAAGCCTATGGCGACACGGTATCGCTGGTCACTAGGCAACCTCAGCGAGAGTATAGCCAGACTCACGCAGAACTATAGTAACGTAACTATGGTAGGGAAACCGCACAATTGATTACGTTTACTAGATGTTGCGCGCTAGTACTCAGTTCAACTGGCTTAGTACCACATATATGACATTAACACATTTAACTCAAGCATAAGCACAGGGGAAAACATTCACGTTCAACAAAACGCACAGTTTTATATTAAGTCTGCCCAGATGCACAGTCTTACTTGGTGTTGTCCGTCCGCGGCCCGCGCAGTAGGCCAGGTAGCCTCTTGAGGAGGACTCCTTCGTGCGCTTTAATGAAGGAAAGTTCAGCTGGATCACGTTGCTCCGTCCGGGGAAAAGTTCTGGTAGCCGGTCAATCGGCGGTCCCTCGACGTTCCGTAGAGGGGTTTTCACGGCGAGGATTTTAAATCGACTTTTAATTGGAATTCGCGGAGGTCCGGCCGTCGCGCGAATGTTAAAACAGTTCTTGGATCCGGATGGCTAGCATAAGCGGTTAAGTATCGCCAAACTCCGCCAAAAGAAATAAACTAGTAAACTAATTTATCCTTACGGCGGTCGTTTATTACATTTACATTTTACATTTACGGCATTTCGCAGACGCTCTTATCCAGAGCGACTTACAAAAGTACTATGTGTTTATTGCACGGGGCCCGAGTGCAGAACTAATACCGCTTTGTTCTCGAAGGTGTGCGCGCGCTCTTCGTCTCTAGGTAGCTACTGGGTTGCAGCCAGGTAGAGAGACCGGACAAAGGGGGATTCCCCCTTTTAAAGGGGTTCGTCTGGTGACGTAGTTACAGGTCCGTTCTGACTAGGGCAGTGTCACTCGGGAGAGCACCCCCCTTTGGTCTGTGGAGGCATGGTACCTACATCAGTAATCAGAAATCAGATTACTTTTTCAAGGTAACTAAGCCATCACTGGTCAGGAAACACTCCTTGCTCAGATAGAAGACCACACAATCTATACTACCATACTAAATAGTACCAAATGTCATTCAAATTTTGCTACATTTAGATTCACAAGTTACCGTTGTGCAGGATTTACCGATTTAGCATCCAGAATATTCTCCAGAGACTGGCTTAGAGTTAGGGTTAGAGTTTTAGAGTTAAGGTTAGGGTTAGGGCTACTTAGGGCTAGATAAGGTTAGGGTTAGAGCTAGTTAGGGTAAGTTAGGGTTAGAGTTGGTTAGGGTTAGGGCTAGTTAGGGCTAGATAAGGTTAGGGTTAGTAAGGCTTGGTTAGGGTTAGTTAGGGTAATTTAGGGTTAGTTAGTGTTAGGGTTGGTTAGGATTAGGGTTAGTTAGGGTTATGGTTAGTTAGGGTTGGTTAGGATTAAACATCTATTACATATTTAGAATAGTAGTGTGTTTTATATTTAGTCTTAGAATAGTTATGGATGCAAAACTCAAGTTTTGAATAACACCAGTGTGTGTGTGTGTGTGTGTGTTGTTAGTGTGTGTGTGTATGTGTGTGTTAGTGTAAGTGTGTGTGTGTGTGTGTGTTAGTGTTAGTGTGTGTGTGTGTGCTGTAGCCCTTCTGTGACACCTGTCCCGAAGGCCATGCCGAGGCAGGTGGTGAAGCCAGTGATGGCGAGGACGTCGTCGAAGCTTCCAGCGGCCATGAGCAGGGTTGGTATGCCCTTCTGCACGCCGAACCCTGACCCCTGGAGCAGCAGCATAGAAGGCACCACGACCGCAGGAGACACTGCAGCCAGCACGAACCTGACACACACATGCACACACACATACACACACAGACACACATGCACACACTCACATACACACACACACACAGACACACACATATACACATGCACACAAACACACACATGCACACACAAGCACACACACAAACAAACACACAGGGGTGTATGATAGAGTGAGTGTGTGTGTGTGTTTGAGAGAGTGTGTGTATGATAGAGAGTGTGTGTATGTGTGTGTTGTGTGTGCATGTGTGCTTGTGTATGAGGGAGTGTGTGTATGAGTGTGTATAGGAGAGTGTGTGTGTGTGTGTGTGTGTGTTACCCCAGAATGAAGCCCCATATCCAGGGCAGGTCCATGAGGAAGTGGGACACTACAGCCACAGTGCAGGCTTCAGTCATGCAGGGGCCCAGGGCCACTCTCACACACACCGTCCTCAGGCGTTGCAGAGCCTACACACACGTTATTGATCTATTATGTGGGCTATACAGTGAATATACTCCATACAGATTACAGAACACAGAACATATATGTAACTAATGTTTGAGGAGAGCTGTCTACATGTTAGCAGTCTGCGTG
>JAGXOD010000139.1:100000-122500 GCA_020368025.1 Brachyhypopomus occidentalis | reverse complement strand
CACACACACACACACACACACACACACACACACACACACACACACACACACACACACACACACACACACACACACACACACACACACACAGACACACACACACACACACACACACACACACACACACACACACACACACACACACACACACACACACACACACACACACACACACACACACACACACACACACACACACACACACACATGATTAATATGTTGAAATGTTGAGTCTGTGCTTTAGTTTTACTGGTGTTGCTTTT
Organism: Brachyhypopomus occidentalis; assembly: GCA_020368025.1. Classification (NCBI taxonomy): domain Eukaryota; kingdom Metazoa; phylum Chordata; class Actinopteri; order Gymnotiformes; family Hypopomidae; genus Brachyhypopomus; species Brachyhypopomus occidentalis. The sequence goes on along the minus strand of JAGXOD010000139.1, from coordinate 122,237 downwards.
GTTGTATTACTAAAAACAGATTAATGAGACGTAATAGTTTTTCTGACCGCAGCTAGTTACGCCTTGTAGCTGAGAGAGCTGAGAGAAGTGGAGAAGCACAGCACTATGGAAGTTATTCAGTGTCAATATCAGGCAGCCAATCAGGACTGGACTACAGCACGCTAAGCAGTACAGGCGAGTTTTTTTGAAACATGAAGATGTTCTTTGCTGTTCCAAAGCTTCGGCAGCCTCACGCAGAAGCTGGGACACTGTTTTCGCCATTTTTATTTATTTGCAGTTATATCCGCCAACATGCGCAACACGACTACAGTCCTGATTGACTGCCGGAGGTGGAAAGCTGTGGAACCCGATTGGCTGAATAAAGTGGAGGGCTGTGGAATATGATTGGAAGGCTGATGGGATCTAATTTGACTATAACGACTACAGTGGAAGTCCATGGAAATGAAAATGCATTGCGCTCGGATTGCATTTTCAAACTGCATTTTGACACAGTTTGAGCGCTGTTGGTATCGTAATGTTATTGCAAACAGGGGTGGCGCTATTTCTCCATTAACATTTGAATATTGACATCTTTTTAGCGTGGTGGTGAGGTTGAAAATTACATTTCAAACGCGATATCACGAAATGCAAAGCATATTAAGCGAATAGCATTTTAATTATAATTTTGATACAACCTTTGCATGATCACATGAACTTGATCATTCAAATCGGGAAATACATTTTAATTTCAATAAAGGCACAAATAAAGCATCAAAATGTATGTGTAAATGAAATATGAATAGACGTCTATCACATTGCAAATGTAAATGGAATTATTGCATTTGAATTTGAATTTTGAGCTCAAAGTTGCTTGTATGAGTGGAACATGTAAATGCAAATGCGTATTACATTTTCATTTTAATATTGACACTGAATAACTTCCATACAGCACTGACCGGCTGTATCTGTACCCAAACAGGCTCCAACAGATGGTGTGTGTGTATGGTAGTGTGTGTGTCATGTATGATGTGTGTGGTGCAGTGTGTGTATGGTATGATGTGTGTGGTATTGTGTGTGTGTGTGTGGTATGGTGGTAGAGACACACAACTTTAGTTATGGTGGTATGGTGTATGGTATGCTATGGTATTGTGTGGTATGATGTGTGTGGTATTGTGTGTGTGTGTGTGGTATGGTGGTAGAGACACACAACTTTAGTTATGGTGGTATGGTGTATGGTATGCTATGGTATTGTGTGGTATGGTGTGTGTGTGTGTGGTAGTGTGTGTGGTATGGTGGTAGAGACACACAACTTTAGATATGGTGGTATGGTGTATGGTATGCTATGGTATTGTGTGGTATGGTGCGTGTGTGTGTGGTAGTGTGTGTGTGTGTGTGGTATGGTGGTAGAGACACACACCTTTAGTTATGGTGGTATGGTGTATGGTATGCTATGGTATTGTGTGTGTGGTAGTGTGTGTGTGTGTGTGGTATGGTGGTAGAGACACACACCTTTAGTTATGGTGGAGGCGAGGAAGCCATGTGGTTTGGGGAAGGAGCTTAATCTGTTACAGCAGCCCGTGGAAGACATCCTGAACCTCACACACACACACACACACACACACACACACACACACACACAGTGAACACTAGGGGGCTGTGAGAACACACACACACACACATATACACACACACACAACCTTAGCCCCAGTGTCTTTCTCAACAGCACTTCAGTCATGGCCTAGCTGGGAGTCGAACCCTCAAACCTCCGATCACCTGACCAGCTTCCTAACCACTAGACTCCTGCCACTGAGAAGACAAGCAGGTCTGATTAAGCAAACATATCAATTTGCCGTACATAATGTATGTTCTGAGCTTATAGAAGTATACGGTGTCCCACATGGGTCAGTAGTAGGTCCCTTATTATTCTCAACATATATGCTGCCATTATGCACAGTGAAGTAAGCACAGTGTTATGGTCCATTGTTGGGTGGATGATGCACAGTGTTATGGTCCATTGTTGGGTGGATGATGCACAGTGTTATGTTCCATTGTTGGGTGGATGATGCACAGTGTTATGTTCCATTGTTGGGTGGATGATCCACAGTGTTATGTTCCATTGTTGGGTGGATGATCCACAGTGTTATGGTCCATTGTTGGGTGGATGATGCACAGTGTTATGGTCCATTGTTGGGTGGATGATGCACAGTGTTATGGTCCATTGTTGGGTGGATGATGCACAGTGTTATGTTCTGATGCACAGTGTTATGTTCCATTGTTGGGTGGATGATGCACAGTGTTATGTTCCATTGTTGGGTGGATGATGCACAGTGTTATGTTCCATTGTTGGGTGGATGATGTGTTATGTTCCATTGTTGGGTGGATGATGCACAGTGTTATGTTCCATTGTTGGGTGGATGATGCACAGTGTTATGTTCCATTGTTGGGTGGATGATGCACAGTGTTATGTTCCATTGTTGGGTGGATGATGCACAGTGTTATGTTCCATTGTTGGGTGGATGATGCACAGTGTTATGTTCCATTGTTGGGTGGATGATGCACAGTGTTATGGTCCATTGTTGGGTGGATGATCCACAGTGTTATGGTCCATTGTTGGGTGGATGATGCACAGTGTTATGTTCCATTGTTGGGTGGATGATGCACAGTGTTATGTGTCCCATTGTTGGGTGGATGATGCACAGTGTTAGTGTTATGGTCCATTGTTGGGTGGATGATGCACAGTGTTATGGTCCATTGTTGGGTGGATGATGCACAGTGTTATGGTCCATTGTTGGGTGGATGATGCACAGTGTTATGGTCCATTGTTGGGTGGATGATCCACAGTTATGTTTGTTGGGTGGATGATGCACCATTGTTGGGTGGATGATGCACAGTGTTATGATCCACAGTCCATTGTTGGGTGGATGATGCATGTTATGTTCCATTGTTGTTGATGTGTTATGTTCCATTGTTGGGTGGATGATGCACAGTGTTATGTTCCATTGTTCCATTGTTGGGTGGATGATGCACAGTGTTATGGTCCATTGTTGGGTGGATGATGCACAGTGTTATGGTCCATTGTTGGGTGGATGATGCACAGTGTTATGTTCCATTGTTGGGTGGATGATGCACAGTGTTATGTTCCATTGTTGGGTGGATGATGCACAGTGTTATGGTTGTTGGGTGGATGATGCACAGTGTTATGGTCCATTGTTGGTTGGATGATCCACAGTGTTATGTTCCATTGTTGGGTGGATGATGCACAGTGTTATGTTCCATTGTTGGGTGGATGATGCACAGTGTTATGTTCCATTGTTGGGTGGATGATGCACAGTGTTATGTTCCATTGTTGGGTGGATGATGCACAGTGTTATGTTCCATTGTTGGGTGGATGATGCACAGTGTTATGTTCCATTGTTGGGTGGATGATGCACAGTGTTATGGTCCATTGTTGGGTGGATGATGCACAGTGTTATGGTCCATTGTTGGGTGGATGATGCACAGTGTTATGGTCCATTGTTGGGTGGATGATGCACAGTGTTATGTTCCATTGTTGGGTGGATGATGCACAGTGTTATGTTCCATTGTTGGGTGGATGATGCACAGTGTTATGTTCCATTGTTGGGTGGATGATGCCATTGTTATGGTGGATGATGCACAGTGTTATGTTCCATTGTTGGGTGGATGATGCACAGTGTTATGTTCCATTGTTGGGTGGATGATGCACAGTGTTATGGTCCATTGTTGGGTGGATGATGCACAGTGTTATGTTCCATTGTTGGGTGGATGATGCACAGTGTTATGTTCCATTGTTGGGTGGATGATGCACAGTGTTATGTTCCATTGTTGGGTGGATGATGCACAGTGTTATGTTCCATTGTTGGGGGGATGATGCACAGTGTTATGTTCCATTGTTGGGTGGATGATGCACAGTGTTATGTTCCATTGTTGGGTGGATGATCCTCAGCTACATATAAGAACATTGAGGAATAATGTCCTGTGTATGTGGTCCTACTGCAAAAGGTAAATAATATTATATTGTACTAATTCCTGAGCTTTTCAGTTACAACTCTGGCAAAACTATTATTTTTAAAAACAACTCCATCTACTCCACCTTCTCCACCTACTCCACCTACTCCAATGAACAGCTCACCAGCTCCCTAACCCTCTGGAGAAGAGGAGACTTGTATATCTACACTGCACTGAACTCCTGTAGAACTGTTGCTATTGTAGCTATTGTAGCTATTGTACATGTGGTCTATGGGTTATATATAATGTAATATAATAGTGTAGAACTAATAATATAACACATAAAACAAAACATATATTATAATGTAATATAATAGCATATAATATACAAAAATATAATATAATATATTATAATGTAATATAATAGCATAGAACTAATAGTATAACACATAAAATAAAAAATATAATATATTATAATGTTATATAATGTAATAGCATATAATAATATAAAAAAATATAAAATATTATAATGTAATATAATAGCCTAGAACTAATAATATATAAAATAAAACTATTATAATATTCTCTGTGCTGCCCAAGGGGGAGGGGCTTCTCTAGAGTCTTCTTCTTCTTCTTCTTCTTCTTCTTCTTCTTCTTCTCCTACTCCTACTCCTACTCCGCTTCCTCAGTGGTGATCTGGACCCTTAAAGCTGCTTTGTGACAGGGCGGTTAAACACGCTACACAACTAAACTTTAACACATGGACACAGAGTTTGAGAAAGACACAGGCAGAAAAGAGGAACTATAATTTAGACCTGGGGCAGCACAGAATGTTAGGCTGGATTAAACACTATTTAGTGATGTCAGTAATGCATTACTCTAATCACATCATCAGTAATGTGTAATCTAATGAGTTACTATCTGTGTGTTAACTGTGCATTACAGTTTTTCCTTAGTAAAAATAGATATTTCCTTCAATTTCCTTAATAAAAATAGACATTTTTGCTTTCTTCTTGCATCTCGGGGTGGGGTGTCTGGCCTATGTGACAATTACGTCACATTTTCAGCATGAGTACAACTCACGTGTATATCACGCAGCGACACAAACGTAATGTCAGGAGATACATTGTTACTCTTTAAAACGCTCTTCCAATTAAGTGAACATTGGGGCAAAATTGATTTTCATTTTGTCGTTGTCGGCAGCTGCTGAATGTAACAAAGTAACTTGTAATCTAACTTGGTTACTTTTAAAATCAAGTAATCAGCAAAGTAACTAAGTTACTTTTTAAAGGAATAATCAGTAATCAGAAATCAGATTACTTTTTCAGACAGAAGACCACACAATCTATACTACCATACTAAATAGTACCAAATGTCATTCAAATTTTGCTACATTTAGCTTCACAAAAGTTACCGTCGTGCAGGATTTACCGATTTAGCATCCAGAATATTCTCCAGAGACTGGCTTAGAGTTAGGGTTAGAGTTTTAGAGTTAAGGTTAGGGTTAGAGTTTTAGAGTTAAGGTTAGGGTTAGGGCTAGTTAGGGTAAGTTAGGGTTAGAGTTGGTTAGGGTTAGGGCTAGTTAGGGCTAGATAAGGTTAGGGTTAGTAAGGCTTGGTTAGGGTTAGGGTTAGTTAGGATTAGGGTTAGTTAGTAAGTTATTTTTAAAGGACTAGTCTGAAATCAGATTACTTTTTCTGCTGCTGTTATTATTGTTTTACTATACCAGCGGGAACAATACAGATCAGTAATCAGATCAGTGATCCTGCCCCACAGGAGTCACCACTCCCATCCCCATTATCTCCTGCTCACACCCATCTGCTATCAGACATCACACCCAGACTCAGTATGATCAATCACACCCAGACTCAGTACGATCAATCACACCCAGACTCAGTATGATCAATCACACCCAGACTCAGTACGATCAATCACACCCAGACTCAGTATGATCAATCACACCCAGACTCAGTACGATCAATCACACCCAGACTCAGTACGATCAATCACACCCAGACTCAGTATGATCAATCACACCCAGACTCAGTACGATCACTCACACCCAGACTCAGTATGATCAATCACACCCAGCACAAAGAGGCCAGACTCACATGATCAGGGTCTGATTGGCAGTACTTACAAGCCTCAGTCACACTCTTCCTGTGTGCTTCCTGTGTGCTTCCTGTGTGCTCCCTCTGCTCATGTAGCCAAACTGCTCACACCGGAGGTTCCCGTGTTCTTATGCGCTGTGTTGTCAGCATTTACAAGGGAAGGACCTTTGAACCTGAGTACAAAAGGCAGGAGGGGGGGGGTAGATCTGGCTGTTCTGTTACTTCCTCATTTAGGAAAAGGTTTCCAAACACACACACAAGTATACACAGGCTCTCACACACACACACGCACACACACACAAGTATACACAGGCTCACACACACACACACACACACACACACGCACACACAAACAAGTATACACAGGCTCACACACACACACGCGCACACACACACAAGTATACACAGGCTCACACACACACACACACACAGCCTGGCTGCATTCCTGCAGTGTGTGCAGTATAAGTTAAAATGACAGGTGTAACAGAGGTGTGTGTTGCAGAGGGGTGAATGTTAATCATAGGACAGCTTAATATTATAGACCAGCGACAGGAGAGTTAGGTAACACACACATACACACACACACATACACACACACACACAGGGGAGGTGATGGAGAGGAGCTCCAGGGTTGATTGGACAGAATTCTTAGTGACACACAGACTACACTACTGTGACTCACATGGCTGACCTTAACACACACACACACACACACACACACTATTCCTAAACTTATTCACACTACATTTGTGTGGAAAGCAGAAGAATGATGTAGAATTCATGTGAGGATGTGGTGACTCAAACATCTTCCTTATACCTGTACTACACCCCTCTACCCCTCCACCTCTCCCCTCTCCCCTCCTCCATCCCCTCCATCATCCACTCCACCTGTCCCCTCCACAAAGCTTAGGTGTCACGATTGATGCACATGCGAATGCTCAGAGCATTCTAAGGTAAAATATGGCACATATATAATATGGTCCCTCCCCGTTATGCTGCTATAGATCAGCCTGCCGGAGCCACATGCTAATCACTGGCACGTGTGTTATATATATGTTTAAATTGATGTTCACATACGTAACCTGTATTTTATATCCTGGTTACAGGCTTCTACCAAGACAATTCCACACAAGCACCTAGGAGGTGGTCTGGCCTGTCTGTGGATGTGCCGACGCTGTGGGTGGATGTGGCATCACCACCAGCGGATGTGCCGACACTGTGGGTGGATGTGGCATCACCACCAGCGGATGTGCCGACACTGTGGGTGGATGTGGCATCACCACCAGCGGATGTGCCGACACTGTGGGTGGATGTGGCATCACCACCAGCGGATGTGCCGACACTGTGGGTGGATGTGGCATCACCACCAGCGGATGTGTACCCAGCGGAACCTTTTGTACTCAGGTTCAAATGCCCTCCACCTCTCTCCTCCATCTCTCCCCTCCATCTCTCCCCTCCACCTCTCTACTCCACCTCTCCCTTCCCCCTCTCCCCTCCATCTCTCCCCTCCACCTCTCCCCTCCACCTCTCTCCTCCCCCTCTCCCCTCAACCTCTCTCCTCCACCTCTCCCCTCAACCTCTCTCCTCCACCTCTCCCCTCCACCTCTCCCCTCCACCCCCCTCCACCTCTCTACTCCACCTCTCCCCGCCCCCTCTCTCCTCCCCCAATATCAGTGATATTGATGCTTATCTTAATAGTCACTAAGGAGTCAGATCAGAATGAAGATTATTTGTGAAGACACACAGGACACATAGCACCTCTTCATTAACGCTGATGTTTGTTCTGTTGGATGGGCCTGATTGGTCAGTTCAATACAGAGTCATTGGCCACACACGACCTGATTGGTCGTTTCAGTACGGAAGTCACAAATGGTCTAACTGGAAAAGACAAAGCAAATCTGATTTCACTGTGACGCCAAGGAAATCCAAGAAGCATTAGAGAAGACCAGCGTGAAGATACGATCTGAGATGATACGTGTGTGGGACTGAGTGTGTGTGGGACTGAGTGTGTGTGGGAGTGTTTTTAGGACGAGGAGCTGGTCGAGTGACACAAGCTTAGATCAAGGATGTCATTCCATGTTCCATGTTCCACAGGAAAATCAATAAAGCCTTGTGTAGTCCTCAGTCAATCAGACACTGGGCATTGTTTCCGTCGCCCCTACTTCAAGGAGAGAGAAAGAAAGAAAGAAAGACAGAGAGAGAGAGTGAGAGAGGGTGGGACAGGGAAGGATGGAAAGAGGGAGAGGACAAGGAGAGAGAGAGGGAGGGAGAGAGGGAGGGAGAGAAGAGGGAGGGAGAGAGATGTACACACCATGTTCACCCTTAAAAACCTCTCTGTCTCTCTGTCCTACATCTGTCCTGCTTTCTAATTGAGTCACTGATAACACACTGATAACACACTGATAAACAACTCAGCACACAGGGACACACAGGACATACAGGGACACAGGGACACGCAGCAGACCGGGACACACAGCAAACCATGTCACTATATGGACTCTATGAGAGAACTCACGGTGATGTATTGATCTGTTTGACTAACAATGAATATGCAGAATGGGGCATGTAGCATTGCACTCTGACCTTCAGGCCCCGAGAGGAGACAGACAGACAGACACAGAAACTCACAGACAGAGACAGACGGACACAAACACAGACACAGATAAAATGAAATTATTTATCTCCAGGACTTTTAGCATGCTGTCTGATCTCAAACTAGGGCACTTGAGAGGAACTCTGAGGAAGTGTTTCTGCAGGAGGCTTCAACCTAACAGTCACAGGGCACGTGTAGTGGGAGCTGCATGCATGACATTGTGAATGATTGGGACTGTGAACTGTGTGTTAAGGATGATTGGGACTGTGAACTGTGTGTTAAGGATGATTGGGACTGTGAATTGTGTGTTAAGGATGATTGGGACTGTGAACTGTGTGTTAAGGATGATTGGGACTGTGAACTGTGTGTTAAGGATGATTGGGACTGTGAACTGTGTGTTAAGGATGATTGGGACTGTGAACTGTGTGTTAAGGATGATTGGGACTGTGAACTGTGTGTTAAGGATGATTGGGACTGTGAACTGTGTGTTAAGGATGATTGGGACTGTGAACTGTGTGGGAAAAAAACATGACATTTGAAACTGAGATTATGATTTACAGCAGCTGTGCTGTCTCAAATCGCCATATTACAATTTGAAGCGTCCATGATAAATGGCTGTGTGTGTGTGTGTGTGTGTGTGTGCGTGTGCACAAAAGCCTTAATCTGCATGTGATAAATCACCTGGGAAACACTCAGTCTCCCTCCAGCTCCACTAAAGAAACTTCACTATGTTAACAAAAGATTCCTAGTGCAGTAACACAGATATAATGGGAAATGATTTCATGAAGCTTAATGAACTTCAGGACACAGTAGAGCTTTCAGTCTGTGCACATACGTTTGACCTTTCACCCTGGAGATCCTTCACTAGGACGTCTACATTCTCACCACCTGCAGGTGCTCTTATGCAGAACATCTTGCATCTTTGTGATAGTTTGCGTGAACTTTGACATCTGAACCCATGACCTTTGTGTTTCCAGCACCTACTCTGTCTGCGTTACTGTACTTCAGTTCTGTTCTGTGTTTTATTAAATAATCTTTTATTTTTGTTAAATATTATATTTTAAAAAGTTTTATTTTAATTAGTAGTTTTACTAAATATTTTACTAAACAAGTTATTTAATGCAATTTCTTAAATAACTGATTACGTGGAGCAAACTTAATCAAACTGCCTCAAAGGCAGATCTTGGTTCTGCCTCACTTACCGCAGAACGAGAGTTCACTTCATGTTTGACAGTTTCAAATAAACGCAGAGCAGCGTTGGAGCAGGTTCTGTCATCCTGGCTGACGCTGCATGCCCGGCTGTGTTTGGGTCAGGTGGCGCTGGGCCCGGGGCGGCGTTTAGACGATGGAACGGCGTGTTTACTTCAGACCATGAGGATGTTGGAGGATGTTTCTCCTGCAGCCCAGAGTGTGATGAATGGCACTGTAAACACTGCCAACCTTAACAGCCCACATGGGTGTTTCATAAGTCACTGTGCAGAGTGTACGTGCGGTTCCCTTTTCTGGTCAGTACAGAACCTGTCTAAAGAGAAGAGGAGGTTAGACCAGTCTAAAGAGGAGAGGAGGTTAGACCAGTCTAAAGAGGAGAGGAGGTTAGAGGTTAGACCAGTCTAAAGAGGAGAGGATGTTAAACCTGTCTAAAGAGGAGATTAAACCTGCTGCTATTCTTACACCTCCAGTGTAAAACACCAAAGAGAAGAAACATCAATGCGACAGGATTAGACTTAGAATTAGAATGATTTATGACTTTAGGGTTTAGGTTTTTGGTTGCGTTCATCTAGCTATGATCTGAGTGAAATGTAATTTTTTTTAGGGATAGGTCAAAAGCATTGAGAATGTTATATGTAATATACCCACGAGTCTTTGGGAACGTATGCACATGTGTAATATTCTCACTGCACACAGAACTGTGCTTGAGCTACACCAGGAAATGTACCACATGAAAGTGAAGCAGAGTGGAGGTGATGGAGCGTAAACACCACTCTGGGCGAAGCTCGGGGTGTCGACTCTGCCACAGTGAAGCTTAATATCACAGTGGTTTCCTGGCTCACATCCATCCCACACCCACATACACAGAAACTAAGAATAAACCAACAGACTTCTGACAAACTTTCCCTTTATTAGGCTTGTCATTTACTGAGAGTCAGTTGGGTTTAGTGTGGGGAATACAGGGGTTTGTGTGTGTGTGTGTGTGTGAGAGAGAGAGAGAGAGAGAGGGTGACAGATAGAGAGAGGGAGAGAGAGAAAGAGTGAAGAAAGGCACAAAGAGGACAGCAGATACAGGCTTGATTTGATTATAAGATGGTGATCAGCTTTATTAAGAAATCTACAATTCAAACATGTCAAATAAACACGTGAGGCATTACAGGGTCAAGCTAGAGTCAGGGTCAGACTAGGGTCATTAGGGTCAGGGTCAGGCTAGGGTCAGGGGGTCAGACTATGGTCAGGGTCAGACTAGCGTCAGGGTCAGGGTCAGGCTAGAGTCAGTAGGGTCAGGGTCAGACTAGCGTCAGAGTCAGACTAGGTCAGGGTCAGGCTAGGGTCAGACTAGGTCAGAGTCAGGCTAGGGTCAGACTAGCGTCAGGGTCAGGCTAGGGTCAGGGTCAGGGTCAGACTATGGTCAGGGTCAGACTAGCGTCAGGGTCAGGCTATGGTCAGGGTCAGACTAGGGTCAGTAGGGTCAGGGTCAGACTAGCGTCAGAGACTAGCGTCAGGTCAGGCTAGGGTCAGAGGGGGTCAGCAGGCTAGGGTAGGGTCAGGGTCAGGCTAGGGTCAGGCTAGGGTCAGACTACATTTGTGTGGTATATACAGTGTATATTCTGAAATCCAAAATATGATTACATAACCATGCAATCCAAATGTGAGCAGGACATGTTCAGGACTTGAAAAGCACGGGGTGTGAGGATGACCCAATTCTCAAATAATTTGCTACATTTTTTAATCTTCTACATTTGTGTGGTATATACAGTGAGCAAAATGATTACATAACCATGCAATCCAAATGTGGCACACACTGAAGGTCATTCAGTCAAGGACACACTGAAGGTCATTCAGTCAAGGACACCACATCTACCAATTCCTTGGAGACATCTGCCAGATGCCACAGCATGGAACGTATTCAAGAATAATCTGCACAAACCAACCTGTGCAGTCATAACTGATCTGTTCAGTCATAACTAACCTGTTCTGTGATAACTACCCTTCACCTGCTCATTTACCCTGTGGAGCAGAGGGGTTGTAAGCTCTGTGAAGGTGAACCCTGACGATACACGTGGGACACGTCTTAGAACTGGTAATGTAACTCTGCACCCTCTTATAATGAAACGGCCAGAACACTTCTGCTCCCTTCAGTCTAGAACACTTCTGCTTCCTTTACTCTAGAACATTTATATATTATTATATATATTATACTTGTATATTTAAATAGACATATATAGATTGAGAATACAACTCTAATAATTTGCACACCACCCCAGGTTGGGGTATCCAACAGTCTCTAAAGATGGTGACACAGCTCATTATGACACTGGAGATCATGACCATCTTGAAAGCCTGACTGAGAGGTACTGCAGAACTTTACAGACCACAATTAGATCATGAAGTATGATTCACACTGAGTGGTGAGGTTGAGGAGCGACCTGGTTCTCAATATATATATCCCTCACTATGTGTTCTAATGTTTGACTAGTTAATAGCGTTGTTTACAGTGTTACATTGGATACTACCATTCAGTGAGCTTCGAGTGACGTGGCGTGATTGGCTGACTAGGCTGCCATGGCGACTGGTGGAGGAGCTTTTACGGCGTGAAAAGTGTGTGTGTGAGTCAGCACATGAGTCCAACCGGGTTACGGTGTACAGGCTGCTCTGCCTGGTTGGGTGGAAGCGGGTCGTCTTCAGCTCCAGCTCATCCAAGTCCGACAGGTGAACAAAAGGGCACCAGCGGAATGCTCGCTTAAATCCTGCCCGGAACCTGGCAAGTAGAACCAAAACAGCAACCATGGAACACCAACATGCCATTGTTACATCACAACATGGGACCTCAACATGCCTTTGTTACATCACAACATGGAATATCAGTATGTCATTGTGACATCACAGCCTGAAAATGTCAGCAATTTTACAGCACAGCATCTGAATACTTTCTTTCGGAACTTCAAATCTATCACAATAATGAGTAAATTAAAGAAATGCACTTTCATAACCCTGCTATAATGGTCTATTAGCCTGAAATGAAGAATCTGGCAGAGCTAACAAGGTAATAAACACTCGATGATCCAAACTACTAGTGTAAGTAAGGCTCTCTATGTTTGTTTAGGTATTTATGTGTGCATGTGTGTTTATCATCTTTTCAAAATGTATGTAATAAATGAAGTATTTTGTCTTTTTACTGGTTTGATATTTAGATAATCACTGCAATAGTCAAGGAACAACTGACATAAATACCACAATAACATCCCAGGCATAATAACAATACCATACCCCATGCATAATAATAAAATACCCCACACATAAGAATAACATAACCCACACATATCTCACCCATAATAATAACAACATATCCCATAATAATAACATATCCATCACATAATAACAACATACCCCACACATAATAACATATCCTATAATAACATACCCAACACATAACAATAACAGAAACATACCACACTAATTATGATATTTTAACATATTTATTGGCTGAGACTGAGAGACTGAGTACTGCACATATGAAGACAAGTATTAATAAACAATAAACTTGTTGAGTGTTTCCATATTGAAAGTGAAATAAAAATTCAAACTATGAAAAGGAAAGAGATGTGATGAGCTTTTGTGTCTCTGTGCAATAGTCTGTGGTTCTTGTAAGTATATGTCTGTATAAATGTACATGTGTTTGTTAAGTGTGTTTGGTAAGTGTGGGTGTATGTTAAGTGTGTGGGTGGTCCATGTGGGTGTATGTTAAGTGTGGGTACATGTGGGTGTGTGTTAAGTGTGTGGGTGTTACCTGCTGTTCAGGCAGCAGTAGATGATGGGGTTGTACATGGTGGAGCTCATAGCCAGCCACAGCACTGACAGATAGACTTGCTGGATGGACCTCCACTTCATGATGCTCCTGTCCAGGCCCGTCACGATGAAGTAGACATGGTATGGTAACCAGCACAGTGCGAAGGTCAACACGACCACCACCATCATCTTCACCACCTACAACCACCAGACATACCATAATCTTCACCACCTCCACCCACCAACACCACCATCATCTTCACCATTATCACCACCTACACCCACCAACACCACCATCATCTTCACCACCTACACCCACCACCACCACTACCTTCGACCACACACCCTGCCATCAGTGCAGAGTGTACCTCCAGTCTCATGCCTCATGGGTGGATTGGGCATTGTGGGTAATTGTGGCATTGTGGGTAACCAGCCCTGTTCCAGAACATCTGCAGCTTTGAAGGATCTGGGTCTGAGTGATGTTATGCAGGTGCATTTGAACCTAAGAAAACAAAGGACTCAGAACTGCCTCAGAACTTCTACTACTGTAGAACAGTGAAAAATGAATCAAGAGGAAAAACAGTGACACCCATCACTGTGGTCGGTCCAGGCCGGTGCAGATCGATGCAGGCCGGTCCAGGCCGGTACAGGTCGATATACGCTATTGGCTTAAACTCAATGCCAGCTACACAGTTAGCGAGAAGTGATTAAGCTAAAAACAAAGTATATAGAAGCTCCATGTCTGACCTGTTCCTGCTCACCACAGGTATATTACAATGTTTTCATTTCATACCAGAGCATTGACAGTCACTTACTCAAATACTGCATGAGCAGCTGAAAGGACAGAAACTCCATCAGCAGTAATCAAACAAACAATCAACAGCACTGAAGCAGAAAAGAACGTGTAGGACTTTCTTTGTGGATTGACTTCTATCAATCAAATCTTTACAGTAAACATACAGCCAATCACAGCTTTATAGTAAACATACAGCAAATCACAGCTTTACAGTAAACATACAGCAAATCACAGCTTTACAGTAAACATACAGCCAGTTAGAGCTTTACAGTAAAAATACAGGCAATCACAGCTTTACAGAGAACACACAGTACCTTGCGTTTGGCTTGCAGTTGTTCCAGGTAGTTCTCTGAGGAATGTCCCGGAATGCCACCGCCCCACAGTGTAATTCCCACTATAGTGTAGGTGATACCCATCACCACTAGGGGCAGCAGATACACCAAAAAGGCCACGACAATATGGTACCTAAAGCACAAACAGTGGCAAAAATTAATAAACACAATAAAATATTAATAAACATAATCAAATATTAATACATAAGGAACACGTGTTAAGAAACAATGCTGTTTTAATCAACAGATGGCAAGACTTAGTTATGGACAGGAAACAAAAAGCTATTTAAAAACATTATGATTCTGGAATACATATTATTATACAATGACATTCAATGTGATGAAAAAGAATTATTTTTTAAAATACATTTTTAAATTTTTAAAATGAAATTAACTTTGTTTTCTTGACATAATCTGGCTTTTCCTCCTATCACTCAGCTCCAAATATGAAACTGATACAATTCTTTTTAAAAATCACCCGAATACAGTGATGAATGATAAATCTCACCAGACTGAAAAATCTTTGCATACTTCCGAATAACAAGAATAAATCTGATGGGATGAGCATTCTAGAATAATCTGATAAAATGAATGTGTGAGTAACTGAAATGAGTGTGATTGGGTGAGTGATTAACAAATTAATGAGAAGGAGGAGTCTCGAACATGAAGGCATCTTCGGCGCTGTGGGGCCAGTCTACGTGACACAGTGTCCTCAGAGGCACAGCCTTCGTTGTCGAGTAGAAACACAATGGGAAGGCCAGCACAACCGCTGCACCCCACACACATCCAATGACGACCTTGGTAACGGTTGCTGAGAAACGGGGTTTCAGTGGGTGTATGATGGCCATATACCTGAACAGAGAGAAAATGACATCAGCAGAAGTAATGATGCAACAGTACAATCAAAGTAAAAACGAGCTGATGCTAGCGTCCACTAGCACCCCATAAACACTTCTGACGAGTGTGAACGCACATCTAAAAGTCACTGCTGGTCAGGTCGGACTTGTGCAGATTAGGCATCTGTTGTGTTTAGATGTGCTTAGACCAGTTTTGAAGCAGTGTTTGAAATGATTCTGGCTCATGTTAGACAGCTGAGGGTAATGCTCATGGGGATATATATGTGCATTACATTTGACAATGTTCACGTGAGACAACAGATACCGCATCAGTAGGGGACACATTAACACGTTTGGTCGAATAGGGGACACATTCCACATTCCCTCCCTGGCCAAACAAACACGATGGAGCTGTAGGCAGCGGAGACGATGAGTCTCCACGTGTTCTACAAAACACGTTGAATCACGGAAGGCACTGCATAACAGGTGGTGCACGTTCACTGCCATGGCAACGCAGTCCATCCAGACCCGAGCTCCACTGACGGTGTTTATCTAAACACCACCCAACTGTCCTCTGGGATCATTTGAACGCTGTAGACAGTTCTGATCTTCCCTGACGGGGTTACGTGTACAGGCTCATTTAATATATCTTCTCTTTCAGAATAGTTCCTCTGATGTAAAAACCTCATGGTCACAACCACCTTACATCGTCAGAAAGGTTAATCTAACCATCTGACTATTCCAGTGTGGTCATGATAATCACCTCACAAGTCCAGTGTGGTTCTAATAGTTATGTTATAGTATAAATGAAAACAGGCATCTATCAAAAAGTAGAATTGCATGGCTGATTCAGAGACGACCCTCACCAACATGGACATGGCATTAGAACTACAAAAGGGATTGTGGGTAATCTGCCCGTTTCCGTGACTCTGTCCAGCTGTGTCCTGCTGGGCTTCATAACTGGCTCTCCACGTCACCAGATGTTCCAGCCCGTCTGTGTTTGCTCTCCTCAACCACCCAGGAACTGTATGAAGATGGTTCATCGTCTCTGGATAAGTAACCAGTCCGTATTGTGTACCATGTGTATTGTGTTGATCTAATAAAACTGTGGAAGGCAAATATCAAAATCTCTGAGATAATACATACCTAAAGATGTCTTCTGCAGTCTGATTATACAGGGCCGTGTTTCCTTCAGTATGGTCTGATTACACAGGGTCATGACTCCTTTAGTGTGGTCTGATTTTACAGAGCCATGATTTTTTTTTTAGAGTTGTCCGATTATACAGGTCCATGATACTTTAGTGTGGTCTGATTACACAGGGTCATGGTTCCTTAAGTGTGGTCTGATTACACTCACACACACACACCCTGCCAACACCCACACACACAACCACACCCCCACCCACACCTGGCAGATTCAGTAACAGCAGATTGTGTGTGTGTGTGTGTACAATGACAGTGAATCTCCATGATGGCTGCATTTGAAAGTTAAATTATTTCTTACATTTTACACTCACAACGCATGTGGTGGTTTTCTGCTCTGTTAATGTTACGTACATAAGATGAAGTTATGATACATAGAAACGATACATATGTTTACTGTTTTATAGCTTTTTAGTTGTGGTAAATTCACCTATATGAACAAATACAAACAAACATGTCATCTTGAAATAGCTAAAACCTGCATGTTAATCTACCTCACAACACTGTGTGTTAATCTACCTGATAACACTGCAGTGATGTTTGCTCAAACCATTAAATGATGTAAATATATTATTAAAATAAATCAAGTATCCATTCAAAATTCTGTTTTGAAATAATAATAAAAATGTGTTCAATCATTTTATAATCAATCTTATCATTTGTGACCAAAGGGGATTTGTAAACCTCTTATTAAGATTCGATACAGCATGGAAAAATCATTTAATAAAGTTTCTAAAAAAGTTTTGATGGAGATTTTCCAAAGGATATTACGAGAGTTTCACATGAGAGCGAAGGAGAGAGAGAGAGAGAGAGAGAGAGAGAGAGAGAGAGTATGATCACTGGCATCTTTTTCAGAATCTGACATAAATCTAACCCACAGGAAACAAAAATACTCACACAACCGGCCGACGGTATCTGTCTGCCGCGCGCGCTTACCTGTCTACCGCGATGGCGGTCATGGAATAGATGCTCGCGAACACCGCGGCCACCGGGAAGAAGTTGTGGAACTTGCAGTACGCGTTGCCAAAGTACCACTCCCCGTGCGCGGCGTATACAAAATTGATAAGCGTGTTAAATGCCGCCATGGAAACATCGGATACGGCTAAATTCAGCAAAAAGTAGTTGGTGACCGTCCGCATCCTTTTGTGCGCGAGTATGATCCATATCACAACCAGGTTTCCAAACACCGCGACCACCAACACCAAACTGTACGCAAGCGACCACAGCGCCACGCGCCACGGCGGCTGCGCGAATTTGTTGGTGAAGTTACCCGTGAAATTTGACATGTTCGAGGAAAAATCTTTACTTTTCCGAAGCGAGCTACATTTAAGAGCGTGCGTGAAAACAGCACGACCGTTGGAGAGGTGCGGTGAGAGCGCGAGGCTGACGGAGAAAAAGAACACGCGCACAGCGTCACGTGAGGAACGCGGAGTCGCAGGAGGAAAGACGTTTATAGATTTGGTAGCCTTTTAAATGTCTGTTTGTAAGTCCAGGAAAGCTGAGATAGCCGCGTCCATCTGAGAACCTTGTCAAGCAACTGTGGAAACTGCAGAAGATGCCAGTGCTTAGTGGTCGAAACATGTACGGAACTACATTACGGTCCTTCATATATTTAGAGGCGGCGTGTCAAAACAGATAGCCGTCACTGTCGTCAGCCGCTTATTTCCGTCTCATAGCAACACTTCACCATCACTTCACAGCCTCCAGAACTCTCTCTCCTTCCCTCGGTCCCTCGTTAAAGTCGTTATAGCCCTCCTCCTCCCTTCCCCTCCAGTCACACAGTCCTTCTCTGTCCTTCGAATCCATATTTGTTTTCTCTGTTAAGAACCCTTCATTCCCCCTGGGGTCAGAGGCCAATAACCTTCATAACCTTTAGGTCGCAGGTCTGCCTGGTCTTTTAACCCTTTGCAGAATGTTTTCCTGTTCTTTCCTGACATTTATAAATGCTGCCTGCTATGATCAGAGCACATTTGGGTAGTAGGTTTTACATTTAGAGTTGGGTAGTCAGACATATTTACAGCTATCAGGATAGGGGTTAGCTCCGACAGCAGCAGTACCACTATTAGTATTATTATTAAGTGGTGTCATCATCATCATCATCTGTGCACATTTCATTATTACATTTAAAACACTATTTCACACTTAATGTCAAGGTGCCATTATCAGTCCTCACTGTGGGTTTGGGGAGAATAACTACTCAAATGCTCATGGTTGAACCTTTTTGTTTTTCCAATTTGGTTAATGTTACGTTTGTGGGCACATAGTGGATATTCACAGTGTGTTCTGTAAATATCAACCCAAAGACCAGTAAACAGAACCAGTTTATTGATCCATAATTCCTCCACTTAAAGTGTAAACAGGTGTTGTTTACCATAGCAGACACAGGTTTGATGCACCTGGCAGTACCACTTCCTCCTAGCAATACCACTTCCTCCCAGCAGTACCAATTACTGTTAAGTAATTGGAAGTTAAATTTTTTTTGGAAGTTTAATTTTTTTAATTATTAAATTGGAAGTTTAATTTTTAAATGTATACTGTTTTTCACACAAAAATATCACATACACATCTCTGCCTCTGAGACCTTGTCCTGTTTCTTACTACAATTACTACCAATATAAATTATAAAAGATATGATCACTTAGTACAATTGTTTAACATTCATGTAACTTAAGTTTCAGTATAATACTAACATGTCATCCGTCTAGTCTCCTACTAGCAAAGGAAATCACTAACATAATATTTGCTTCCTGCTTAAACGTTTTCTAATACCAAATGTCCGTCACTTGACACCTTTCATATGACAATCCTGCCCTTTCCTAACATATCCCACAATCCAAGAGGGAACGACAAATGCTCACGTGCGATCCGTTAATGGTTAACATGTCCGACCATTTCTTAACTTGACAGACAACTTTATTCTTTCACGCAGTGGGTGGTAAAATAAACATATCTCCAACACACTGGTTCCTAATAACATGTAAGTATAAATACATAAGGAGCTATTTAATTATCCAAATGTACTTTGAGTAACAGAAATAATACAATTATTTTCACATTATACTTACATTGAAATGAACATTTGTTCTCATATACCAGTTTTGTTACTTGCCTTTCCAAAGTGTCCGTCTCGGTTTGACTCTGAGCAGATCTCGCCAGCTCTTCCATTTTTGGCAACGTTAACGGCTGAGATGAACGTGATTGGTTAACAAGCAACGGGCGGACATTTGCAAATACGGCACGTTGTCGTGTGTGACTACCTTCACACCAGCGGCGCCGGACGTGTTTGGTCTCCTGCTGAAAGCAAGTTTATCGGTCCAGAAGCACCTTCACACACTTCCCACACTTATTATTTTTAGAAACACATCTCTGTATTAGTACATAATCGTATAAAAAATGATAGTAATCCCCGGCACAGCACCGATTTCAGTTTGTGTCTTTACGTGTCAACATGGATCCTACGGTGCTGGCTGGGTTTGGTTCAGTAAACGCACTTGTCATTTAGAAGAAGTTGAGAAAATCTCAGATCAGGTTTTCCGCGCTGCCTCCGCTCGCCCCCGTAACGCTTTCGTTACCTTACTGGATCTAACGTGTAACATACACTGCAATGTTGGAATTGTATGCTAATCAAATGCAGGAAATAAATGTTCACAAGTGCAATCTTTATGTTTTGGCTACCTTTTTTACCTTTTACCATTTCTTGGTTGTAGTCCTTTAGCTATGAGGGGGGGTAACCCTCACATTCACACGCCCACTACCTAAGGCACAAAGACAACACTGCCCCCTGCTGTTGAACCAAGTTTGTTTTCGCCTCACTAGGAGAAATGTTGCGGCCGCGCTGGAGTGGATTTGGAAGGTGCTTCTGGTCTAGGACGCTTGGGCACTTCCACTGTGTGACCCTCAGGCCTCTGGGGGGAATCCTGAGCTGCCCAGAAGAGTCAAGTAAATACAGAAGAGTCAGCACAGAAGAGTCAAATACAGAAGAGTCAGGACAGAAGAGTCAAATACAGAAGTCTTAAGTGCTCCAGTTTATGAGGACGTTACAGTCAGCACATGTGTGACAAAAAGAGCAAGTACTGGAGTCTACAGGCCGTGAGGAACATCATATACTGGAACCTTTATAACAATCTCAGAATCAAAATGCATTTTCATGGAATCCAATTAATACAGTTCTCCCTTTCATCAGCGCGCCATTGAATGTGTATATCGCCAAAACATAATCAAAACGAAAACATCAAACAGAATGTTCAGGAACTATGCACAAGTACAGTAATGAAACATCCTGTGAAGGGTGTCTGTTGCACTGCAGTCTGTTAGCGAGCCACACTGCAGCACAGCATCAGGAGGCAGAGAGGATCATGGGATGTAGGCTGGCTGCTCTTCAGAACGTCTAGAACAGTCTAGAACAATCTAGAAGCGTTAAAGAGCTCATTAGCTGCAGTTAACACCACTGCCTACTAAGCTGCACCTCCCAAACCCCAGCACCACTGGGACACTTTACAAATGTAAAACTTCATATCAACCTGTCATATCCTGTAATTAAGAGTTTATTTCCAGATTTTATTCAGGATTGATCGCATATCTTATTATATTCATGTTTATTCTTTATTTTGTTCAAGTCATATTAATTTTAGTAACCACGAAAACAAATTCCTAGGTTAACATTCTTGGCAAAATAGGATCATTTTGATTCTGAAAATGAACCACTGAAATTGGGTTATATGCCAAAATCAACCACTAGATGGGGCTATATGGAAGAATTTAACAGAAGGTTTCAGCAACATGAATTATACAGTTTAACAGTCTGTAGGGCACATGGTCAAGCATTGACAATTTTACTCTATTACTCTAAAATCACATGGAAAATAAGATAATAATAATAATAATTGCTCAAAATAAGGCTGTATATACTCAAATGTGAAGGAGGGATCTCACCACTTCAGTATTAAGTGTCCACTTCAGTATTAAGTGTCCACTTCAATATTAAATGTTCACTTCAATATTAAATCTCCACTTCAGTATTAAATGTCCACTTCAGTATTAAATGTTCACTTCAGTAAAGGAAATTTTTCTGTACGTGGCATTTGTTTCACACTGATTTGTATAGTCAGATCCAATTTTGATGAGACTCGATAGTCACCCTGTTACCAGTGTAGGAGAGACGTGCGACGAGCTTCCAGATGAATGTGTGAGGAGCAGTGCTGGAGCTTCTGGAGTCTTCAAGCTTCCTACATGCTTAAAGAACATGAAGACCAAGTAACACAAACGGAAAAGAAAGAACGTTGCATTTTGGTGTGGAGGACCACAAATGGTTCATCAGCCGTACATGGTCAGGTGGACAAGGCGAAGAACATTCATCCTCTGCTGAGATTTTATTCATTGTTTATAAAGGAAATGAAAAACTCACAAAAGAGTTTGACTCATCG
>JAGXOD010000139.1:82500-90000 GCA_020368025.1 Brachyhypopomus occidentalis | reverse complement strand
TTTTCAGTGAGCTCAAAAGGAAAAGCCACAATGGAACAGCAAACTTCCTATTTCCTTGTACTCACATACACACACACACACACACACACACACCTACATTTGGGAATGCACACACGCAAACGCATGTACACAAACGCATGTACACTACCAGTATGTACACTACCAGCATGTACACTACCAGTATGTACACTACCAGTATGTACACACTACCAGCATGTACACTACCAGTATGTACACTACCAGCATGTACACTACCAGTATGTACACTACCAGCATGTACACTACCAGTATGTACACTACCAGCATGTACACTACCAGTATGTACACTACCAGCATGTACACTACCAGCATGTACACTCACTACCAGCATGTACACTACCAGTACGTACACTACCAGCCAGCATGTACACTACCAGTATGTACACTACCAGCATGTACACTACCAGCATGTACACTACCAGCATGTACACTACCAGCATGTACACTACCAGCATGTACACTACCAGTATGTACACTACCAGCATGTACACTACCAGTATGTACACTACCAGCATGTACACTACACTACCAGTACGTACACTACCACACTACCAGCATGTACACTACCAGTATGTACACTACCAGTATGTACACTACCAGCATGTACACTACCAGTATGTACACTACCAGCACGTACACTACCAGTATGTACACTACCAGCATGTACACTACCAGCATGTATGTACACTACCAGCATGTACGTACACTACCAGCATGTACACTACCAGCATGTACACTACCAGCACGTACACTACCAGTACGTACACTACCAGTACCAGCATGTACACTACCAGTATGTACACTACCAGCATGTACACTACCAGTATGTACACTACCAGCATGTACACTACCAGCATGTACACTACCAGTATGTACACTACCAGTAAAGCGCATAAAATACAGGGAAGATGCCAAACCAATGAAATAACACGTTATTACGCTCTAATAAACAAATATCGACCAACTTAGATATTAGATTCTTTGAAGTCACTGTCCTATATTTTGATGACAGCTTCACACACTTTTGGTGTTGTTAACCAGCTTCACCCATCACCTGTGATGCTTCTCCATCAGTACTGAAGACATTCACACACATGCAGAGACCTTGTAAAACTGTGTTGAGGGTGGATTTAAAACTGTGTGTGTGTGTGTGTGTCTGTGTGTTGAGAATGAATTAATATATAACACCTTTACCAAATTGTTATTTTTGTTATAAACAAATGTAAGAATACTCCATTAGATTAAAGGGCCATTTTTACAATTAAGAACATGCACTTTGTCAGGTGTGAACATGCATTTAGTCAAGTGTAACTTTAGACAGGTAGTGCACATGCACCTACACACACAAACCCCTACATACACCCACTCACACTCTCACACACACACACACACACACACCCCTACACCCACCCACTCTCACGCACGCACACACACACACACACACACACCCAGTACAGACCGTCTACATCCGGGTCAGGAAGCAGACAGGAAACATTTGTTTGTCCTTCATCAGGAAACTGGGCACAGTCCGTGTCCTCTGGCCACTGCAATCCCACAATGCTTAGCACCGACTCACAGCGGTCCTTAGAGCTCCTGCAGAGAGACCTACACATACACACACATGCACACACACACACACACACACACACACTCTTCAGCCTCGCTATAATGTGATGTTACCTCTACTACGTTCATATATGATTCATAAGAAATAAGTTGACAGACCTTTTTTCTCTTGTTACCACACACACACACACACACACACACACACACACCTGCACGGAGGCACCTTCTGGTAGGTGACGGGGTCACACTTGGGTACGAGCAGCGTGCAAGCGAAGAACATGAGGTACTTGTAGCAGTTGGTCTGCACCAGAGCGGGAAACAGAGAAGCCTCCCAGCTCACGGAGCTCTCCTTCTGGGACTGGTGGCCCAGGTAGTTTGGGAAACGCGTGCTGTTATAAGGCAGGTTCATACACAGCTCCAACGAAATTGGCTCACAGCCGGCTGACAAACGCACACACACACACACACACACACATTACACATTAGAAAATGCAAAACCTCAACATAAAATCTACTAACTCTATGAATGGAGAATTCTACAACCTCTCTAGTCAGAGTACAAACATATACACAGTTACAGTGCAAATTAAATCTTGTAATATTTAAGAATACAGAATTCTAGAACATCTCTCTCAATGTTTTCTAGGAAACAGAGTTCTATAACAACTACACCTCAGGTGTGATTTACAGGTGTGCTGTACAGGTGTATAATACACTCCTGCAGGTACAGGTGTGCTGTACAGGTGTGTAATACACTCCTGCAAGTACAGGTGTGCGGTACAGGTGTGTAATACACTCCTGCAAGTACAGGTGTGCTGTACAGGTGTGTAATACACTCCTGCAGGTACAGGTGTGCTGTACAGGTGTGTAATACACTCCTGCAGGTACAGGTGTTCTGTACAGGTGTGTAATACACTCCTGCAGGTACATGTGTGCTCTACAGGTGTGTAATACAGCAGGTGGTGTGCTGTACAGGTGTGTAACACCTGCAAGTACAGGTGTGCTGTACAGGTGTGTAATACACTCCTGCAGGTACATGTGTGCTGTACAGGTGTGTAATACACTCCTGCAGGTACAGGTGTGCTGTACAGGTGTGTAATACACTCCTGCAAGTACAGGTGTGCTGTACAGGTGTGTAATACACTCCTGCAGGTACCTGTGTGCTGTACAGGTGTGTAACACTACAGGTGTGCTGTACAGGTGTGTAATACACTCCTGCAGGTACATGTGTGCTGTACAGGTGTGTAATACACTCCTGCAGGTGTAATACATGTAGGTACAGGTGTGCTGTACAGGTGTGTAATACACCCTGCAGGTACAGGTGTGCTGTACAGGTGTGTAATACACCCTGCAGGTACAGGTGTGCTGTACAGGTGTGTAATACACCCTGCAAGTACAGGTACAGGGTGCTGTACAGGTGTGCTGTACAGGTACACACCCTGCAGGTACAGGTGTTCTGTACAGGTGTTTAATACACTCCTGCAGGTACATGTGTGCTGTACAGGTGTGTAATACACTCCTGCAGGTACAGGTGTGCTGTACAGGTGTGTACACCCTGCAGGTACAGGTGTGCTGTACAGGTGTGTAATACACTCCTGCAGGTACATGTGTACAGGTGTGTAATACACTCCTGCAGGTACAGGTGTGCTGTACAGGTGTGTAATACACTCCTGCAGGTACAGGTGTGCTGTACAGGTGTGTAATACACTCCTGCAGGTACATGTGTGCTGTACAGGTGTGTAATACACTCCTGTAGGTACAGGTGTGCTGTACAGGTGTGTAATACACTCCTGCAGGTACAGGTGTGCTGTACAGGTGTGTAATACACTCCTGCAGGTACATGTGTGCTGTACAGGTGTGTAATACACTCCCAGGTACATGTAGGTACAGGTGTGTGCTGTACAGGTGTATAATACACTCCTGCAGGTACAGGTGTGCTGTACAGGTGTGTAATACACTCCTGTAGGTACAGGTGTGCTGTACAGGTGTATAATACACTCCTGCAGGTACAGGTGTGCTGTACAGGTGTGTAATACACTCCTGCAGGTACAGGTGTGCTGTACAGGTGTGTAATACACTCCTGCAGGTACAGGTGTGCTGTACAGGTGTGTAATACACTCCTGTAGGTACAGGTGTGCTGTACAGGTGTGTAATACACTCCTGCAGGTACAGGTGTGCTGTACAGGTGTGTAATACACTCCTGCAGGTACAGGTGTGTTGTGTAACTCACTGCAGTTTGTGCCGGTATTCCGCAGCTCACATGAGACGTTACCACTGCAACCCGGAGAACAAGAGGTGGAGACACAATTGGACTGTCCTGGAGCACAGAAGCTCTGGCCTGAGGAACACATGTGAGGAACACACGTTTACAGGAGAACACACGTGTAGACCTGAACTACACCACACGTTTACAGGAGAACACACGTGTAGAACTGAACTACACCACATGTTTACAGGAGAACACACGTGAAGACCTGAACTACACCACACGTTTACAGGAGAAAACACGTGAAGACCTGAGCTACACCACACGTTTACAGGAGAACACACGTGAGGAACTGAGCTACACCACACGTTTACAGGAGAACACACGTGAGGAACTGAGATACACCACACGTTTACAGGAGAACACACGTGTAGACCTGAACTACACCACACGTTTACAGGAGAACACACGTGTAGAACTGAACTACACCACACGTTTACAGGAGAACACACGTGTAGAACTGAACTACACCACACGTTTACTGGAGAACACACGTCTAGACCTGAACTACACTACACATTTACAGGAGAACACGCGTGTAGACCTGAACTACACCACACATTTACAGGAGAACACACGTGTAGACCTGAACTACACCACATGTTTACAGGAGAACACACGTCTAGACCTGAACTACACCACACGTTTACAGGAGAACACACATGTAGACCTGAACTACACTACACATTTACAGGAGAACACACGTGTAGACCTGAACTATACCACACGTTTACAGGAGAACACACGTGTAGACCTGAACTACACCACACGTTTACAGGAGAACACACGTGTAGACCTGAACTACACCACACGTTTACAGGAGAACACACATGTAGAACTTTTAGCCTGTCAGGTGTGTGTTAGACTCATCCAGCTGTTTGGTTTGTGTGTGTGTGTGTGTGTAATCTCACCCAGCTGTTTGGTGTGTGTGTGCGTGTGTGTGTGTGTGTGTGTGTGTGTGTGTAATCTCACCCATCTGTTTGGTGTGTGTGTGTGTGTGTGTGTGTGTGTAATCTCACCCAGCTGTTTGGTGCAGTTTTCTTCATCACTTCCATCTTTGCAGTCAACGTCTCCATCACAGTGAAATGCACTGGGGATACACTGCCCATTCTTACACTCCAGCAGGCCTTGTGCCTTACATGCTACACACGCACACACACACATGCGCGCACAGGCACACACACACACACACATTTCTTAAGATTAAAAATGGGAGAAAGCAGAACCTTCAATGCACAACCAATGCTCTCTACTGTAGAGACCAAGGCACTGCTAAGACCCGGCATGGAATTATGGACCTGGATACATTACATCATTAATCAGTATTAAATTAGCAAACAACACTTTCAGTAGAAAACAGTACATTCTGAAAACTTGCTGCTTACATGAGCAGTGATCTTCCACTCGTTAACAGACACACGAGCAGTGATCTTCCACTCGTTAACAGACACACCAGCAGTGATCTTCCAGTGACACACCAGCAGTGATCTTCCTCATTAACAGACACACATGCAGTGATCTTCCAAACAGACACACCAGCAGTGATCTTACACTCATTAACAGACACACGAGCAGTGATCTTCCACTCGTTAACAGACACACCAGCAGTGATCTTACACTCATTAACAGACACACGAGCAGTGATCTTCCACTCGTTAACAGACACACCAGCAGTGATCTTCCACTCGTTAACAGACACACGAGCAGTGATCTTACACTCGTTAACAGACACACGAGCAGTGATCTTCCACTCGTTAACAGACACACCAGCAGTGATCTTCCATTAACAGACACACATGGAGTGATCTTCCACTCGTTAACAGACACACGAGCAGTGATCTTACACTCGTTAACAGACACACGAGCAGTGATCTTCCACTCGTTAACAGACACACGAGCAGTGATCTTCCACTCGTTAACAGACACACCAGCAGTGATCTTCCACTCGTTAACAGACACACCAGCAGTGATCTTACACTCATTAACAGACACACGAGCAGTGATCTTCCACTCGTTAACAGACACACCAGCAGTGATCTTCCACTCGTTAACAGACACACGAGCAGTGATCTTACACTCGTTAACAGACACACCAGCAGTGATCTTCCACTGTTAACAGACACACCAGCAGTGATCTTCCACTTTCGTTAACAGACACACCAGCAGTGATCTTACACTCATTAACAGACACACGAGCAGTGATCTTCCACTCGTTAACAGACACACCAGCAGTGATCTTCCACTCGTTAACAGACACACGAGCAGTGATCTTACACTCGTTAACAGACACACGAGCAGTGATCTTCCACTCGTTAACAGACACACGAGCAGTGATCTTCCACTCGTTAACAGACACACCAGCAGTGATCTTCCACTCGTTAACAGACACACCAGCAGTGATCTTACACTCATTAACAGACACACCAGCAGTGATCTTACACTCGTTAACAGACACACCAGCAGTGATCTTCCACTCATTAACAGACACACATGCAGTGATCTTACACTCGTTAACAGACACACGAGCAGTGATCTTACACTCATTAACAGACACACCAGAAGTGATCTTACACTCATTAACAGACACACCAGAAGTGATCTTACACTCGTTAACAGACACCACGAGCAGTGATCTTACACTCGACAACAGACACACGAGCAGTGATCTTCCACTCGTTAACAGACACACGAGCAGTGATCTTCCAACAGACACCGCGAGCAGTGATCTTACACACCAGCAGTGATCTACACAACAGACACACGAGCAGTGATCTTACACTGTTAACAGACACACCAGCAGTGATCTTACACTCGCAACAGACACACGAGCAGTGATCTTACACTCGTTAACAGACACACGAGCAGTGATCTTCCACTCGTTAACAGACACACATGCAGTGATCTTCCACTCGTTAACAGACACACGAGCAGTGATCTTACACTCGTTAACAGACACACGAGCAGTGATCTTCCACTCGTTAACAGACTCACAGCAGTTAAGTTCATCACTCTTGTCCAGACAGTCATGGTCCCCATCACACAGCCACTCAGGTGGGATACATCGCCCCTCACCACAACGGTGCTCTCTCACGGGGTCGCACTCTGTGGGAGGTCAAAGGTCAGCTGTACTACTCTGCTGTGACTTCATTTGAATGTCAACCAGTAATCAAGTGCTCTAGCGCCAAACCACAACCCTGAGGGAGGGTCGTCACAACAGCCGAGGTCACTGCTGTGATGTCAGACAGGTTTCAAGCGTTCAGAACAGATACAGTGACATGATTTTACAATTTGCATATTCATGTTTTCCAGGACAGCGCACCAATCATATGGTTGACCAAGAAACACTATAAAATTAACGACACATGCAAAATAAACGTCTTTACTGCACAGACAAAAAAGCCACACATTAAAGAGAATGAGTGTGTGTGTGTGTATGCAAGCGTGCGTGTGTTTGTACACTATATTGCCAAAAGTATTCGCTCGCCCATCCAAATGATCAGAATCAGGTGTTCCAATCACTTCCATGATCACAGGTTTATAAAATTAAGCACCTAGGCAGACTATTTTACAAACATTTGTGAAAGAATGTGTCGCTCTCAGGAGCTCAGTGAATTCCAGCGTGGAACTGT
>JAGXOD010000139.1:67500-80000 GCA_020368025.1 Brachyhypopomus occidentalis | reverse complement strand
GTTTGTGTGTGTGTGTGTGTGTTAGAGTTTGTGTGTGTGTTAGAGTGTGTGTGTATGTTAAGAGTATGTGTGTGTGTGTGTGTTAGAGTGTGTGTATGTTAAGAGTATGTGTGTGTGTGTGTGTTAGAGGTGTGTGTGTGTGCCTTACTGCAGTCTGCTTCATCACTCCAATCATCGCAGTCATTGAACCCATTGCACACCAGTTTCTGAGGGACACAAATTCCTGTTGCACACAGGAAGTTGTCACTACCACCACAAACAGCTGTAGATAAAATAAACAAAAAGAGTCTCACACATACACACACACACACACACACACATACAACAAATAGAAAGCAGCAGTCTGTTAGATAATAATACTCCATTTACACACACACAGCAGTATGCTGATCAGAGCAAATGTCTGACACACAGTTCTTAAGCAGGTAACACAAATGAAAGTTAAACTATGATCAGAGTGTCAGTGTGTATGTACTGAAGTATTTATATCCAGTGTGTATCTGTGTGTGCATGTCACAACACAAACAGGAAGAAGAGTGTGTTTGTGTTCATGTGGACTGTGTTTGTGTATGAAGACATGTTGACATTAAGATCCATGTGGCTTAGACTCCTGAACACATGTAGAAGTGTCTAAATGTTACACCATATTTAGATTTTGATTATTTGTTTGTTCAAACACTTTTTCCCCACACCTGCCTAACACATCTGCACATGATAAATAAATACAGTACAGATCAAAAACATTAATTCAGAAACAAAGATATATAGGTATATCAGTGTGTGTGTGTGTGTGTGTGTGTGTGATATCAGTGTGTGTGTGTGTGTGTGTGTGTGTGTGTGTGTGAGACAGACGAGGAGACTGACAGGGCTTCCCTTTGACATGGCGTGGTGTGTAACAGGCAGGCTGGGGTCCAGTCATGGCTGTGCTGATGTTGGTGAACTGGGAGCATCGGAGGAACTCAGGCCAAGAGGCGTTGAACATCTGGAGCACAGGCTCACAGCCCTCCCGTGCTGCCTCACAGAACGCCTCGCACGGCAACACCAGCCTCCTGGACACACAGAGACACACAGAGACACACAGAGAGAAATAGAGAGATGTTTTGCACAGGTAAACACCACACACTACCCATCCATAGTCTCACACACCCTCTCCCACACTCACACAGTGCCCCTCCCCCACACGCCCCTCCCCCACACTGACACAGTGCCCCTCCCCCACACTCACACAGTGCCCCTCCCCCACACTCACACAGTGCCCCTCCTCCACACGCCCCTCCCCCCCACACTCACACAGTGCCCCTCCCCCACACTGACACAGTGCCCCTCCCCCACACTCACACAGTGCCCCTCCCCCACACTGACCTGGTGTCTCCGTGGGTGGTGCACTGGGGCCCCCACACTCACACAGTGCCCCTGGTGCAGCCCCCCCCCAACAACATGATGTGTCTGTAAAATGCCCCTCCCCAGCCCCTCAGTCTGTTCAGGTAGCTGAAGAACTTCAGGAACATCTCCAACTCACCGACCTTCACCTTCACTACTGTTGCCCCTGGCAACACCCCACTTTGGTTGTACGGCAGCATGCGACACTGGCTCTCCGTAATATCCGAGCACGTGCCTGAGGAAGGCCCACACAGAGCTCTGATTGGCTGGAAGCTTGGCAGAACAAGCAGATAACGGTTTCATTGGCCAACAGAAGTTGTAACTTTAACAGCAAGTAGCCTCATGATTCCTCATTCATAATTGTGAATTGACTATTTTTGACTGATATATGTTGATATGATACATGTTGCTGCCATATTTTGTGGTCATTTGCATACAATGTTAGCAATTTATAAAAGAACAAAATGCCTCCTGTTGTTTCTGATAAATGTGGTCATTTCTCCAACAGTGTTTCATCACATGTAAGTTATCAACTAAACTCTGCACACACACACACGTTCAGCACACACACACATTCAGCACACACATGTTCATCACACACACACACACGTTCAGCACACACATACATCCAGCACACACACACATCCCCAAAGACATCCCGAAGGAGCAGGACTTTAATCCCAGTATGGCAGAGTGAGATTATCCCAGTATGGCAGAGTGAGATTATCCCAGTATGGCAGAGTGAGATTATCCCAGTACTTCAACCCTACACCAGTAGCTTTGACTGGTTCTAGATGTTTCTGATCATTCTTCAACAGCACTGGTCATCACATGGTGTTCTGATCATATCTGATTACAAATGAAGCTTGAATGAGAGAAAGTAAAGCATTTCCATAAAGTACAAGGATGACAACTATATGGTAATTACACAATAACCATAAAGTTCATATTTTACTGCTCCCAACAGCAGTAATGTCACTGTGCATTATAAAGAGTACAGGGGTCACATGCATGAATAATTATGCACAGTGAATACTGGTCCTGTAAAATTACATATATAGTTCACATAGTTTGGTTAAAATACTCAAAATGTGTATAGTAGTGTTTTAACGTGATTATTATATATTTTATATAATTGGTTTGTGCTCTTTATCAAAGTGTTTCTGTTTGATTATTTATTTTGCTTTCATATTATCTAGGATTAGATTTTAAAGTGGCCATGACAAAACTGCTGATGATGTCAGTTCTCAAGGTCATATTTACACCTTCTCTGATTGGCTGGGAGAGAATATTCTTACTGAAGGTGAGGACAGTGTTCATTAAGTCTGTGGAGTGGAGCACTCATTGTCTCCATCACTCTGTCTCTGTCTCACTCTGTCTGTCTCACTCTGTCTCTCTCTCTTTTTGTCCTTCAGCAGCATATAAGTCATTATGCCTATATTTTCACTTCTGTGTGTGTGTTTGTGTGTGTGTGTGTGTGTGCATGCGTGTTTGTGCACAGATGTGTTTGTTACACAATAATGGTTGAAGAGGATGTGAGTAACCTGTTTATAAACGTTTCTATTTTAAGCCCTCAAAGATACAGCTGGGGCGACAGGGAGAGGGTGTTAATCTTCCAGAGTGCATGTAAAACAGCCCCGAGCTGCTCCTGTTAATAACCCTGGCGCAGGTCCTCTGAAATCAGGCTGTGTGTGTGTGTGTGTGTGTGTGGGGTTGAGTGTGGATACTATTCTGTCTTTCGTTGTAATTGAGATTCTAGTGCTCATGACAAAGTCAATGCAGTATAAAGATGTATCTGTGGCTTTCTCCCTAACACACACACACTCACACATACACACACACACACACACACACACACACACACACACACACACACTCACACACGCACACACCCTCTATGCTGCTCTAAATGATTAATCATTATGATGTTTGGATGAGCAGACGAGACAAACGGGCAAGATGCACTGTTCCCCTTGGAGGTCATTGCTGACACACACACGCCCGCACACACACACACACACACACACACACACACACGCACACACACACACACACACACACACACACACGGATCAAGATTCCAGTCACTGTCGAGACTGTCCCCTCACTGAGGACAAAAAGACTTCCTCTCCATCCACAGTCTCTTACTGTCCTTCTTACACACACACAGACCCACACACACACACACAAAAGGGACAATGTCCTTTGCGCATGTTGGAAGAATAAATGCTAATGTCCGGAAGTACATTACCTGCACTCAGAGAAACAAACATACCCTACAAATGAGATTTACAGCTGGATAGAGGACAGAAGAAGCGAAGGACATCAGAGCTCTGGAAACAGAACAAGAGAGAGAGGAACACTGGACAGGGAGAGACAGGGGAGGACACTGGACAGGGAGAGAGAGGGGAGGACACTGGACAGGGACAGAGAGGGGAGGACACTGGACAGGGAGAGATAGACAGAGAGGGGGGATGCTGGACAGGGAGAGACAGGGGGGATGCTGCACATAAAGACAGAGGGTGGACACTGGACAAAGAGAAACAGAGAGGGGGACGCTGGACAGAGAGAGAGAGACAGGGCTGCTGGACAGAGAGACAGATGCTGGACAGAGAGAGACAGGGGGGACAGAGAGAGACAGAGAGGGGGGACCCTGGATGGAGAGAGAGAGACAGGGCTGCTGGACAGAGAGACAGACGCTGGACAGAGAGAGACAGGGGGGGACAGAGAGAGACAGAGAGGGGGGACGCTGGATGGAGAGAGAAACAGACAGGGGCTGCTGGACAGGAGAGAAACAGAGGACAGAGAGAGATGGGGGGGATGGAGAGACAGTGGGGGGGGGCTGGATGGAGAAAAACAGATAGAAAGGACATCTGTCATGATGAAACAAAACAGAATGCTGGATGGAAAAACAGAGAGGGGGATGCTGGATGGAGAGACAGTGGGGGGACGCTGGACAGGGAAAGACAGATAGAAAGACATCTGTCATGATGAAGCAAAACAGAATGCTGCACATAAAGACAGAGGGTGGACACTGGACAAAGAGAAACAGAGAGGGGGATGCTGGACACAGAGATAGACAGAGAAGGGGGACGCTGGACAGAGAGAGAGAGACAGGGCTGCTGGACAGAGAGAGACAGAGAGGGGGGACGCTGGACAGAGAGAGAGAGACAGGGCTGCTGGACAGAGAGACAGACGCTGGACAGAGAGAGACAGAGAGGGGGGGACGCTGGACAGAGAGAGAGAGACAGGGCTGCTGGACAGAGAGACAGACGCTGGACAGAGAAAGACAGAGAGGGGGGACGCTGGATGGAGAGAAACAGAGTGGGGGGACGTTGGATGGAGAGACAGTGGGGGGACGCTGGACAGGGAAAGACAGATAGAAAGACATCTGTCATGATGAAGCAAAACAGAGTGCATGAGGGTGGGAGCTCCCCAAGGAGCCACAGTGGTCCAGGTGATCCCTGGTACCTGTTGGTCCTGGTGAACCCTGGTACCTGTTGGTCCAGGAGGAGAATCCTGATAATTACTGGACCTGGTGAACCCTGGTACCTGTTGGTCCAGGAGAATCCTGATAATTACTGAGAATCCTGATACCTGTCTGATCAACTGAATCCATGTAACCAATTGTCCAATAACCAATAACCAATACCAGGTGAATCCTGGTACCTGTGGGTACAGGTGTCCAGGTACGCAATGAAGATATGGCTCTGGGATTCAGGTCCAGAATACTCAGTATTGTAATAAAAGACAGACAGAAACACTTCACCTCTTCTGAAAGTAAACTTGCTAAACATCTCCTGATGCATATTTATTTACCACAACACTTACACTTCTGTGAATAGTTCCTATGAGCAGAAGACCAGAGTTCTGCTCAAGGGCAGTAAGAGCTCCATCTAGCTAGTGAGAGCTCCATCTAGCTAGTGAGAGCTCCATCTAGCTAGTGAGAGCTCCATCCATCTAGCTAGTGAGAGCTCCATCCATCTAGCTAGTGAGAGCTCCATCTACTAACTCCAGCAACTAGCATGGTGTTTGCTGGAGAATCTTCACTGCTCTGGCCAGTCATGACCATGCACAGTCTATGCACACAGTCTATACACACAGTCTATGCACACAGTCTATGCACACAGTCTATGCACACAATGGTGCATCAGTTTCTTAATTCAGAAGGCACTGAGCCATCATTAAGACTTTATCCAGCACACTGAATAAGGTTCCTGTGTGTGGAGGTCAGCTGTGGTGTGGAGGTTTGGGAGGTAGCAGGTGTTCTGATAAACTCTTACCCAGCTCAGGACTTGCACTGGTGGGGCTGACCACCGCGCTCGACAGGGTTCCCATGGAGCTCATAGTGGAGAAAGCCATGAACCAATCAG
Organism: Brachyhypopomus occidentalis; assembly: GCA_020368025.1. Classification (NCBI taxonomy): domain Eukaryota; kingdom Metazoa; phylum Chordata; class Actinopteri; order Gymnotiformes; family Hypopomidae; genus Brachyhypopomus; species Brachyhypopomus occidentalis. The sequence goes on along the minus strand of JAGXOD010000139.1, from coordinate 74,247 downwards.
TGGTTGATATAGGTGTAGGCATCACTGGGGATGATGACTCTGATGTTGTTTCATGGGTTGTCAGGTCAGCAGGGGGTGAATCTGACTGAAAGGTTGCCATGGTGCCCCGTGTTTGATTGATGGTTGTCCGGCTAGTGAAAGTCATGAGGGGGACCAGGGTTGCCGTGGTGACGTATGTACCGGAGAAAGGAGAGGAGTCACCAGAGTCCAGCGTACCATTGCCAATTATTCCTGAAAGAAAACAAAACATTTTTGTTAAGAAAAAGCAGTCTAGGTGTAAAGGGCAGTCTACATACATGACCATGGACCATGGCTTAGGGCTAGGGTCATGGGTCATGGGTTGGATGACCACACTCATACAGTACTGACTCAGTGACATACAGATGACCACACTCATACAGTACTGACTCAGTGACATACAGATGACCACACTCATACAGTACTGACTCAGTGATCCACAGATGACCACACTCATACAGTACTGACTCAGTGACATACAGATGACCACACTCATACAGTACTGACTCAGTGATCCACAGATGACCACACTCATACAGTACTGACTGAGGAGACTGAGTTAGAGGAGACAGACAGGAGATTAAGAGCAGTGTGAGGGGAGGAATTCTAATGAACAGAACATTCCCCTCTGTTGTCCTGAGCAAACGTGAAGTCTCACACACACACATATACAGTGTGACCTTCTGACACCTATTAGAGGTGTTATAGAGGCAGTAAGGAGAAGCTTAGAGGACTTTTACAGACTGAGTGGGAGACAGAGAGACAGGCAGAGAAACGGAGAGAGGGATAGAGGGAGAGAAATGTGAGTGGGAGACAGAGAGACAGGCAGAGACAGAGAGAGGGATAGAGGGAGAGAAATGTGAGTGGGAGACAGAGAGACAGGCAGAGACGGAGAGAGGGATAGAGGGAGAGAAATGTGAGTGGGAGACAGAGAGACAGGCAGAGACGGAGAGAGGGATAGAGGGGGAGACAGAAATGCGAGTGGGAGACAGAGAGACAGGCAGAGACAGAGAGAGGGATAGAGGGAGAGAAATGTGAGTGGGAGAGAGAGACAGGCAGAGACAGAGAGAGGGATAGAGGGAGAGAAATGTGAGTGGGAGACAGAGAGACAGGCAGAGACAGAGAGAGGGATAGAGGGAGAGAAATGTGAGTGGGAGACAGAGAGACAGGCAGAGACAGAGAGAGGGATAGAGGGAGAGAAATGGGGAGAGACAGGTCTCAGAAAACAAAATGTAACCCTTATCATTCTTAAAACTTTATACATGGTGACAAAGCCTCAACATTGTGTGTGTGTGTAAAGTCTCATCCTGTCTCCTGTTGGGTGATGACATCACAATGGGCACTTTAGCCCCACCCCTGCACAAATGGGCAGCTAAATACTACACAGACAGATAAATACACACACAGGGCAGGGCAGATAAATACACTGCACAGGGGCAGGGCAGATAAATACACTACACTGGGGCAGGGCAGATAAATACACTACACAGGGGCAGGGCAGATAAATACACTGCACAGGGGCAGGGCAGATAAATACACTACACTGGGGCAGGGCAGATAAATACACTACACAGGGGCAGGGCAGATAAATACACTACACAGGGGCAGGGCATATAAATACACTACACAGGGGCAGATAAATACACTACACAGAGGCGGAGTAGATAAATACACTACACAGGGGCAGGGCAGATAAATACACTACACAGGGGCAGGGCAGATAAATACACTACACAGGGGCAGGGCAGATAAATACACTACACAGGGGCAGGGCAGATAAATACACTACACAGGGGCAGGGCAGGAGTGTGTTTGGTGGGAGCGACGGCCTGTGATTGTGTCATAAGTGTTTCTTCAGTTTATTTGCAGAAATAATTTATTTCTTTACATAATATTACCAGAGTGACTCATTTTGCAAAGGAACGAACGGATTTAGACAGCAGAGCACTGACAAAACACCCACCATCTGGAGTGCACACACACACACACGCGCGCATGCACGCACGCACAAACACACACACAGAAGTGATATGCCTCTCTCCAGTAGATGTGCAGCTGCTACATAGGGTTAGTAATAACTGGACCATAACATGCTTGGTTAGAACGCCAGTGTCGTGAATGTGCATGTTTGTTTGGGTACTGAGGCAGTGTGAAGGCACTTGTAGGGATGGACATGAAGATTCATTTACTGCAGATCATGAAGTGATGAAGTCGTGGAGAGGTGAGTCACACATTCAAAATGCACATGTTGAGTTAGACTCCCAGAGAACTACATACACCAGATAAAAGTGTGTGTGTGTGTGTGAGTGTGTGTGTGTGTGTGTGTGTGTGTGTGTGTGTGTGTGTGTGTTCTACCACTTCTCCAGATGAACAGGGGCTTTTGAGGGAAGGACAGTGGAGAGATGGATGTCACAGGCAGGAAGAATGCGTCAGTGTCTCTGTTCTCTGATCCCTCATTCTCACCCTAACCCATCAGGTCAAAGGAAGGTTGTGACCGCCCCCTAACCCCCCTAACCAACTCCCTTACCCCCCTAACACCCCTAACCCCCCTAACCAAGCCCCCTAACCCCCCTAACCAAGCCCCATTACCCCCCTAACCCCCCCCTACCCTGATACCTCCCTAAATGTGACCTCTTTCCGGCTCACCCCCTTTCCCCAAATCTGAGGGTCTCAGGACCCTTACACACACACACACACACACACACACACAAAGACGCTGCTTAGATTGTGTTAGCACAGAATCTATGTTGCCTCAACACCCAGAAAAGACTGAAGGAGAGCATGTGTGACAGGACAACAGTCAGTGTGCATGTGTGTGTGTGTAGGGAGGATGTGTACATGATCAACAACACAGCATTTGCAACTCAGTACTGTAATACTGATCAGTGATCAATATCATAATATTGACTATATGCTTGATGGTAAAAGCATGTGTATAGTATTTTATTGATATTTTTAATGTTTTTTCCTAATTAGGCACATAATGGATATACACAGTGTGTTCTGTATATTGGTCGACCACTCGGTTTCTCCCTTTGTGATGTAAAATCGGCTGTGTTAATGTTGCGGAAAGATTATGCAAGCTAGTGTGACATTAACCGTGCGAAACGTCAGCGCAGTGAGTGTACGCGCGGACCCCGTCTGCCCCGCACTGGGGCACAAGCCTGTAGCTTTGTTTCCATTCTGAAACACACAGAGCTGGTCCTCGGGCACAAACTGGGACCTTCTCATCAGACATACCGACTCACTGAGAGGTCCGAGTCTTTAAAGTTGGATAGAACATCCTGAGAAAGTGTATGCACGTGTGTGTGTGTGTGTGTGTGTGTGTGTGTGTGTGTGTGTGTGTGTGTGTGTGTGTGTGTGTGTGTGTGTGTGTGTGTGTGTGTGTGTGTGTGTGTGTGTGTGTGTGTGTGTGTGTGTGTGTGTGTGTGTGTGTGTGTGTGTGTGTGTGTGTGTGTGTGTGTGTGTGTGTGTGTGTGTGTGTGTGTGTGTGTGTGTGTGTGTGTGTGTGTGTGTGTGTGTGTGTGTGTGTGTGTGTGTGTGTGTGTGTGTGTGTGTGTGTGTGTGTGTGTGCTGAGTGTATGCACGTGTGTGTGTGTGTGTGTGTGTGCGTGTGCTGCGTGCGTGTGCATGTGTGTGTGTGTGTTACCTGAGAAGGCCAGCAGCAGAGCCAGGAGACAGACGAGTCCACACACACAGGGCAGGAGGACGAGCAGCAGCAGCCGCAGGTGTCTGACGGAGCCCAGCTTGTGCACACACGCGTCCCCCATCACCTGCACATCCGCCCGGGGCACCTACGGCACAGCAACACCAGCTGGTCCAGCTCCACCACCACCACCACCCTCAGGTTCAAGTGAGCTGTGGTGGTGCCCCAATGTTGAACCACAGTCTCAACAGCACTATAAACGCCGCGCGGACAAATGCTCGCGCTGCTCATCATTATTCCACCGACGCTGAAAGCGTGACACCCTGAAGCCTTAGCGCCCGTTTCAATGGACCCATTGTTAATGGTGAAAGCAGGATTGATGACCTCTGTCCGTCCTCTCTTTTGAAAATGCCGAGATCAGAATAATTTCCCTAAATGAGGACCTGTACTTTTGGGCAAGGAACTATCCGTACGACTTTCTCGACTATTTTCGATTTTATCAGGACGAATCTATTTTTAACAGTCTACACACACACACACGAAGCGCCTGGCTCCTATAAGCACGCTAGCTACTGGCTTCGTCTGTGATAACGCTGATGGAAACACGTCTCCGCATTCCGCCAGGGTTATCAAGCGAAGTTAAGCGGCTCCGAACGGCCGCCGCTGCTGAACGGACTCCGCCTGCGGCTCCGAGCAAACCTGCAGTTCAGACGCGACAGAAAACACCAGATAAAGTTAACGGGCAAGTGTTTAATTCGGCCCAGTCATTTCCCACATTTAAACAGATAGACATCTTTCCCAGGAGTTTCCTGTAAAGAAAAGTGGCATTTAACAAGACTCGCGCAAAATCTTAGGACAAAAAACAGCTACGAATACGAACATTAAATTGCTAAAACAGCAAATAATAATAATAATCATCAACATAACCATCTACATACAAAATATAAGTAAACAACTATATTGTAATAATGAATTTAACTAAACAAAAAAACAAACCCATATAGCCTAAATAATATATTTCAGCACTAACGTTTGCTGTTCACATCAGGTTGTTTACCTGCGTTAACGTTCTGACTGATACGCGCTTTAATGTTTTCTCCCTGACACTCCGCGGTCACAACGTCTTCCGGTAACGGCACTGTGGACCGGCATGACCGATAGCCTCCCAGCCAGCAAACTAACACGGTGCCCGTTATTTCCCAGAAACGGACACGGCTCGCGTAACGCAGGGAAATCACGAGCGCTGCTCGGTCTCAAGAGTTTTTAAGACGGCCCGTCTCACGTGCGCTTATGGTAGGTCTACATGCGCGGCACCGGGTCCTAAAACTGCCGGTTAACCGGGGTTGACGTTGAGGCCAAGGAGACGCGCTCGAGGACACGTTACACTTAAAACGCTGCCTCAGAAGTGCTGACCGGACTACGCGCGGGACAAATCCACAGTTCCACAGGTGGCTTACGGGTATTTAATGTTAGTGATTATTTAACCGTTAATAGCTACAATTTATGAGAAACGCAAAAATATACAACGAAATAAGAAGCATTACTATAATCTACGTGTTTTTAGTTTTTTCCCTCCGGCACTTGAATATGTTATTATTATGGCAGTATTGAGGCTTGTGAATATTCGGCGCGCCGGGTCTAGGACCCTGAGGCGTATTACAGCGCAGCTCCGCAGGCTGAGCGCCCCGCGGGTTGTCCGCCTATTTTTAACCAGGTATTTTTCGCTTCAGACTTTCCACTCTTGCCAAAGGTTCAGGAGGTTGCGGGGAATTGGAGAGCTCGATCCGGAGAGGGAAGTTTATTTTAGGGACGAGGAAAACTGGAAGCAAAACCTCAATACACATGTCAGGTGCACGAGTTGTCAGAAACCAGCAGACAGAATAACTACATGCTAAATGTGTAGGCACATACTCACCATAGGAATTAAGCGCTTAAAGGCTGCAGAGGATGAACAAATAAATATTTCTTTGTGAAAATCAGTAAACTTTCTAATAGTGGAGCAAAACCTGGATTCCAATTCATACTTCGCAATCCCGTAATGTTAAACCACACCGACACCCGCGGATACCATTAAAGTTTTTAACGCACTGTCTAAAATGAATTAAGCAGCCCTTGCCATCAGCGCGGTAATACGAGTTTTGAAATAGCCCCGGTTGACTGCGCGCCACAGCCAATGTCATGACTAATGTTAGCAAAAAGGAAAATCTCCCCGGTAACGTGTCCGGTCCCGTCCCTTACCGCTGTCTGCTGGCACGGCTCTTCGAGGCTCGGCGCGTGCAGCTGCTCGGTGGATAACATGACCGCCGCGCGGGATCCTCTCACTCGCTCATCTCGCGCTTCAGTCCTTTTCCGTATGTTTTCTCTGCCTTGCGCGTACAAGCAGAAATCGAGCCGACTTCTCTTGAATTAAATTCGTGTCTCCCTCTCATGTCCTGATAACGACACCCGTTAACTCCTCCCTCAGTCCACGCGGTTACAGCCCATCAGCAAAAGAGGGGGAGAGAGACGGACTGATCGGTCGCCACTTGCTTGGCCACAGCGCGCTGCCCCGTACCCCAAGTGCAGGACGCATCGCGCGCTCATTATAAACGAACGCAGTTCCTCCGCGTGCACTCTGCGTACGAGCGCGTGGGCATGTCTGGTTTCGGGACAGAACCTTTACTGTTTGGTGTTGCGAGGTGGACTCTGTAGTTTTGGTGATACCAGCATATAAAAGTGTTCCGACTCGCTCCATGAACAGCATTATAAACATTTCACTTGAAATTCACACGTACTGTATCTCAGTCAAAACGTCTTGTATTGTTCACACTAATCTCTTTCCTTCCGCTACTCGTAAAACACGGTAATCCCGCCACCCAAACACACTTAGAGCGCAGATGGCGAACATAAAGCAGTAGATCAGGACAAGGAAGATCCTTTAACGAACTGGCTTTATTAACGACGAGTTCAAACGTTCTCAGCATACAAACTTCTGGTATTAAAGGAAAAGTAAATGTTATTTGTGTTGAAAGAATATCTGCCTAAGACAAAACAAAGCAACGCAACGATGACAACCTCCATCATCTTTAAATGTACTACACAGC